>JAQIXV010000309.1:0-48740 GCA_034700625.1 Tectocepheus velatus | reverse complement strand
ATTACACAATAATCCGTATGATATGTATCACTGAAATTAAATCCATTATCACTGACACCAATCGTTAGGTTAATAATTCTTTGATTGATGTCCTCATAATCTAATGGTTTAATCACTTTTAAAGAAGCGCTCGAATCGGAGTTCAGAGTCAACGAAAACTTATCACTTATTTCATTGTTTTCAACGATTTTGAAGACAAACTTATTTGAGTCAAACAAATCCAAATCATTTACAGTAACTATAAGTATAGGAATTTGTGTCACTAAAGAGTCTTCGCTATTGTTTTTATTATCGATTTCATCGATTGTCACAAACCATTCACTTTTAGTGAACTTCGGCGGCATATCATTGATGTCGAGCACAGTTATGGTGACCGTCGCTGAGCCCTGAAATACAAATAATTGATTTTTATTCTCAATTATCTTATAAAAGATGGTATCATCTGTTCATCACAAACGATGAACAATTCAAGTGTCAGTTAAACTCATTCCTCAACTGATGCCAATTGGGAACTGAAGATAATTGAAGAAAAAAAGGTCTTAAGGAATGGCCTCTAATTTAATTTCCGAAATACTTTCTCATTTCCCACACGTTTTTGCTTCCGAATAGTTTTCTATGAGTTTTAATAATAAATTATTATTTCTTTTGAAAACTTACGAAAACCAGGAGTGAAAACTGAAAATCTTTCTAAATTATATACTAGTTCAATTTAATTAAATTTATTTATAGCATGTTAATTATTCTGATAAAACAATTTACTTAATCTAATAAAGAGTTTTAATTGGGAATACATTTTATGAGCAGATAATCAAAAATTTAATTTACTCTCAATTTTTTTTCTTTTGAATTAAATATTACACTAAAAGGTTAAACACAAAACTTTTTTTCAGCTAAATATTGGACAAAAGACTGGACACAAAATAAATAAAAATAGTCGACAATTGAGTTAATTATTAATTGTGTTTCAATTAAGAGAGAAGTGTTTTGTGGGATCTGTTGTCAAATATCGTGAAAACAAAGAATAAGAGAATAAAACCAGAAATCAATAAAAGAGAGAAGTTTTAGATAAAAGACACAAAAGGATGGAAATAATTACTGGCTTTACGACAATAGGCATACCTTCAATCCTCCGCCATCAGTGGCCACAACTTTGATGACGTACTCAGAGTTGGTCTCTCTGTCCAGACAACAGACAGCCGTACGTATTGTTCCCGTTTGGGAATCAATTGAGAAAATGAGGTCTCCGTTGTCGTCGACTTTATTGTCCTCAATAGTGTATGTGATCTTAGCGTTAGAACCCTCGTGAGGGTCGTCCACATCGATCGCTGTCACTGTTGTCACATATTGACCGGCCGTTCCGTTTTCAGTGACGTTTGCGTTATAGTGACTGAAGGGAAAGTATGGAGAGTTGTCGTTCACGTCCTTCAGCCTTATTATCACATCAGCGAATCCGATCATTCCTCGGGTTCTCTCGTCTTCAGCAAAAACAGCTAATTTCCAGTGAGGCCTACCGGTGGGCAAATCCCTATCTAACGCTTGCAAAGCATAGATTTCACCGGAACTCGAATTGACCGCGAATTTGCTTCGCGAGGGTCTCTTCACGTCTACCCCATGACCAGAAAGTGTGTAAAATATGGACTGACTTTGACTCTGACTATTGCTTTCGTGCTTCTCATCGGTGACCGTTACCTTTAATGGAGAGATAGGAAGAGACAGGGCTTACAAATTAGATAACAAATTAGAAATCATTGGTTTAGTCTGAAAGGCATTGAACTTAATTACAAACACTTTGTTTTAAGAGTACTTTTAAGTTAATAAAAGGCTTTAAGAGTCTGAGTCTCGGGTCAACGATCTCTCAGCAGAAGAAAAGATAAGATCAGACCATCTTTTGTGCCGACTCTTCAAAATTGAGGCTTAAAATAATATTATCCTAAAAATGAATTGAAATAGTATTTACTTAAACTAAAAAAAAGTTAATAAAAAATTTCAATTCAAACAAAATTCTTTCAATATTTGAAAATTTTGTTTAAATATTAAATATTTTTCTCAAAGAAAAGTAGAATTCAATTGAAGATTCTTTCATTCAATATATGAGTTTATTTGACTATAATTATAGTATTCGTCGAAATAGTATTACAATTGAAGAACTGATAAAAAACTAATCCTTTATTACAATTAAACAGAAAATGTTAGTCATTAGCTGTGAATCAAAACATTGAAAATAAATATCGATTTTCTCTAACCATTAGAAACAGAAAAGAAATTATAATTTGCTTCAAAATAACAGAATAATAGTTAATATATCTCTCGGGTCTGGTTTTGAGCCTCAATTGAACGGCACATCCCATTGAAGAGATGAGTTTTATTTGTGCTCTTCAATGGGTTTCTTGTGTTCTCAAAATGATTTCATATCTATTTGTTTGAATCACTTATGAGTTTATCTAATAATTCATTCAATTATTAGCTGGAAATGAAAGGCAAAGGAAGAAAAAAAATTCAATATTTTCTGTTAGAGTCAAACAAATAGATGAGTTAAATGACTAAGCTCATTAAAACTATAATAAAAATAAACTTTAAATTATGAAACTTTTGAATTTGTAAACCCTTATTAATTTTAAATAAGCTTGTTCATTTTTCCCATTGAGAAATGAGTCGGATTTTATTCGTGTTGGTGTGTCTATTTGCATGGTAGTATTCCTTTGGTCATCGCATTTATGAATTATTTATTAGTTGTGATCCGATATCCAAATACTAAAATATTTATTTGAGTGGAAAAGCTTTGATTCCCACAACGAGTAGTTCGCGACAAAACCATTCAAACATTTTAGTCTTAGAGGACAGTAGTCGTGGAAATCCCGATCTGTCGCCAAATTTTAATGAATGCTAAATAAGTCATTCGTTTTGTTTGTATGTAAATAACATTTTCAAACGATATTAAGCTTTGGATCAAAAATATTTTCATTGTCTGAACCACTAAAAAGATTTCACATTTAGTAAACATTAACTTATTTTTTTTCATAAGCGAAAGGGGAACAGACATAGGATTCCAATAATTTAATGCCTCGCTTTAATCGATCACATTTTGTGTGACATATTTGCCTAAAGCAACACATTTTGAGATTTGGCAACACATCAGAGACAGCACTCAATCCAATGCGGAATCGGATTCTCATTCTGTGCGCTATTATTCTCAGTGTTTGCCATAAAATCATAGGAAAGACATTTGAGTGTAATTTGCATTTCGATACAGAATTACGATTTAAATCCTTTTCCTCATTAAGTGTTAGAATAAAATGAAAATTACAAAATAATTGGCCACTGATTATGTTTGGGTAAAACTTTACCCAGGACAAACATGAATATCCCATTTAATTAGAATAATTAAACTAGTTAATGCAAAAAAATACCCTTTAAGAGAAGTTTTTCTATTTAGTAAAAACCCAATTAATTAAACGATGTTTTATTTTAAGCCGAAAGTGAAATAAGATATCAATGAATAATAAAAGCAGAGAATTATTAACCTTTTTCTCAAAGGAAATTATAGGGTAGAGAAAAACCTACTCTGTTTTTAGTCTAGCATTGATCTAGTTTAATTGTGTTTTTGTTATTCTCATTCATTTTTCAGAAGCCGGTGTCAGCTCTGAAGTCGAAAGTCATTTCTCATTTTGTGCCTCAAATTTAATCTGTTTTTCGATTGAAGAAAAAGTTTTGATTTTTGTGTTAAAAATATTTTGATTAAAAAATTTATTTCAATTTTGAATATATTTTTGACTTAATGTTATTCATTGACTCATTCATTGAAATAAATGCGAATATCTTTTCAAAAGTCAAAGACAACCGTCTGTTGAGAGACAATACAATAAGAGTGGAGTTATTATTGTCTTATGTATTGAACGGTTTATCAATTTGTTGCAGGACTGGCACACATCTGGTGGACAGACATATCTGCCGACATATGTCACACATCCTATGCATTTGAATTATATTTTTATTAATAGTTTAATAAATTTTAATAAATGAGAGACAAAAAGGCTGTTCGCAGTAATGATAAGCATTTTTAATGCAAATCCTGTTCGTGTTGTCCATAAAACTTATGCCTTAATTAAAATTTTCAAAAATTAAATATTTGTTTTGTTCCGCGAATTATGTCTCAAATAAGAGTACAACTCATAAAAATAAATTATATCATCATTTGATCATTAGTTCAGAGCTCAGCATATTCTGTGCCAAAAGTTATCATTTGTTGTCAAACATGCAAAACATTGAGTCGTTTTGTGACACAAAAACTGATAATAAAATACAAATTATTTGTATTAATATCATCGAAGAACTCGTAAAGAAGGGAATAAACAGAAGAACGATAAGAAACAGTAATAATTTCATAGGTGGGAATTATCTTGGTCATTATTTTCAATGACAAGAATGTGTGAAAAACAATAATCATGGATATCATACCTGAAGCAGTCTTTTAGGTAAACCCGTTCTGTCCTCTTCAAGAATCTCGATTTCAAATGTAGGTCTGGCAGCAGAAGAGGGATTGTCCTGGACATCGTTTATGTGAAATATTGCTCGGCTATAATTACCACTCTTTTCAGACGTAATCACATTATTTTTCTGAAGGGATTAAAAAAAGTTCAAAAAATTACTACAAAACGAGCGATAAATCATTTTTCAATATTTTTTAGAAACTTTTCTTTTGTTACATAAAAACAAAATCTCAAACAAAGAGTCGGTTTATATGCAAAACAAGAAAAAAGTGTAAAATAAGCCGATCGTCAATAAAGACTACGGATCTTTGGTTTTATTTAATAAATTGATTTTTTTTCGCTTAAATAATAGGCTTAAAGCACAGCACTTAACGTTGAGATCAGATGCAAGAGTGAAGTTAACGCAAAAATTGCTTACATTCTTATAAATGTTATCGACTGAAGGCAAATGATATTTTGATGAGGAATTCTCCATCGCATTACTCTTATCGCCGGTTATATAATGTTTGTCTCGTATGCTGTCCTCCTCTTTATCTGTAATGAGAAGCGATACAAAATTGTTGAGAATATCTTCAGATAGAAATGGGATTATCGTTAAATATTTTGCTTTGAATTAAACACTAGTTTCCTAATTCATTGAATCACTTGTTCTTTATGTTGAGATAACTGTTCAGAGAAGAGTATAATCCGATAAGTTTTTGGTTAAGTTTTGCTTCAATTTATTGTAATTATTTGGGGATTAAAAGATATAATAATCGGAAACATAAGTCTTCAAAATGAAAAAGCAATCGGTATTTCAAAAAGAAAGGTATCTAATAATTGCAAGAATCAAATATTCATTGAAGAAAAAATGGGTGAAAATCTCATTATTCAAACGCATGAAAATATTTCTCAATGGAGACTCTGATTTGTTATATAAAAAGTGGAATCACTTTCAGTCATGGGTTCAGTCGAAACATGAATATTGAAAATGTTGTGAACGACATGAGAGGAAAGACATATTTCACGTACGATATAATCGATTCTAGTCTTAATATCGAGGCGTCTAATGGGATATTACAGAATATATTCTGTTGGCTCTAAGGACCTGTTCTCAGCCAATATATGATTAAATGTATTCAATCTTTCAGTGCTATCATCAGTCAAATGGTTTAAGTATTTATATTCTGTGCGACAAAAAAAGTAATCTTCAGAAGTACTTAATAAAGATTGCAATCAATGTGTTTGTGATAAACATTTTATTTATGTTTAAAATCCCAGACATTGAATAACTGTTAAGAGTAAGAGAAAAGACATTTTATTTATTACTCAGAGATAAAGCTCTGAGAAAATCGATTGTTATTACTGAGAGTCGAACCGATTTTGTTGGCACTACTGATACCAATCGAGGCTTAAAAATAATTTATATTATCTATAAAATAGAGAATTCCTGATATGTGTTACCCATTGTCTTAACAGAAGTTAATATTTTATGTTTTGTTTTTGTTTTAAATACAAATAAATTTTATTCGCGAAAATGTCTGACGAAAGGTTAGGATCGGACACAAACTTAACTTTTTCAACACTTTAGCATTCATTTAATTCCAATATAAAGTTTAATCTATGACCTAGATCATTCAAATTAATATTTATATATTCTATGACTCATAAACATTAAAAGCTATAAAATTAAAGAAAATGATTATTATTTTTGCGAAATATTTTTGAATAATTTTTAGTGAATGTCTTCAATGATTGTAAAGCGAAAGTGAATTACAATTTTGTTGGAAACCCATTGGAATGCAAACTCTGTTCAAATCTTAGCCTCAAAGCTATTATTCTGAACACAATTCACACATAAGTTGAACATAAAATACAGATTCTGTGAAAATCAGAACCACTTTCGCAACCATTAATTAAATTCTGTTTTTCTCACTCCTCTCCTATTCTGTGCTCTTTTTCTCCCTCTCTTTTAACACAACAAAAGAGCAAAGAATTTGTTGTAAAATAGTTTTACTTTGTATTTGACAGTAGTTTTAGTTTTAGGAATCATTTGAATAATTATTTTATTAGTCAAACAAAAGAGTCTTTTGTTTTAGAGGTTACAAAACTTTCAATTGAAACTACTGAACTAAATTGAACTAGTTCATTTTTCTATTTTTCTTCTTTATTATTTCTCCTCCATTAATAAGCCTAATGATAAGCCTAAAGTAATATCCTTTCCTTTCTTGGTCATTCCCTCTTTGTTTGTACTTGATCAGATGAGTAGTGGTCATAAATAAAACTATTGATCTTCGCTTAGAGTGGGAGTAGACCCACATATTAGAGGCCAATCTTTCATCCCTTAAAACCATTGAAACATAAGTTCAAAAACCATTTAAATGTTATTCAATTGAATGAAATAACTGTAAAAAGAGATAAAATATATTTGATATGAGATAAGTCTCGAATCAGACATTATTTTGTGTGAATAAAGTCTTTATATTTGGTAACAATATTCTGATAATCTCTTCAAATAAACTGAAGGTTTGTTTCACCGAAAAAAAGTATTTGCTTTGAGATGAAGGTATTTATCGTATTTGAAATCACCAATTCAAGCGAAATTACGAAATAAATGATCCTACTCATATTGGATTAACCCATCTCAATGTTAAGGACTGGTATTTTGTTTTAAAATGTCTAAAAAATAAGAGAATATTGATTTTGGATAAAATTAATTCAGTATTTCCTTCGAGCAAAACAAAAGTCAAAACCCATTTCGCACTGTCTGTTGATTTTTTGGCAGAATTGGACCAAAACTTAAGCAGTCTTTTACATAAAATGTCGTTTTTAGGTATCTTTTAGATCAAAGATTTGAACTCATGAAGAATGTCAGCCAAAGAAGGCTTTGAATATCCGAATCAATTGTGAAGTAAAATAAAGAGTTTTCAAAATAGAAAAAAAAATTTAGACATTTTCTATCGAGAAATGGGTTTTTCAGAGAATTTTTTAGACATTTCTGACAAAACAATTGGGAATCATATGAACAAAAATCAAGGAAAAGAGGGAAACAACAAAAATTTGAGATAAAAAAATATATTTGGGATCCAATTTCATTCTGGACTTTGCTTTTGATATTTTCTTAGACACCGTCTGATGGCTAATGAGTTGGACAGACATTAACATTAAATCAGTGAAACTCCACTTATTTGCCAAATATTTGACAGAACCAGACATCGAGAAAACATTTGAAAGGGACGGACATCAATGAATAAGTGATAAATTGTGACATTTTATTATGATTCAGGTGATACTTGAAGCATGGTCAAATAATTTCAATTGATAAATCACATAATCGACTCAATAGATTGTCGTTAACTCAAACGATAAATAGTTTTGGAATTCATTTTAAAAAAATCGATAAAAAGTTGAACTCAAATATATTAAAGTCATTAATGTTTTAAAAATAAATTAATGTTTGTTTGAGTTTTTCAATCGATAGTTAACTTTAATAAAACATTTCAATCATTTATTCAAAGGATCAAACATTGCACTGAAAACTCATTAAACGACATATCGATGTCATTAATCCTAATGTTTTTGTTTGCATTAAATCCAATGATTGGTTTAATTAAAGGAAATTCTGATTAATTACTCTCCTGTTTATTAATGACCGGTTCAACCAAATTGAGTTAAATTATCCAGAAATTAATGATTTCATAAATGATCGCAACTTTTATTTCTTTATTCTGTCCTCAAATTACTCAATGAATGTCTAATCATTAGACTCTAATGAAAAAAAGTTTTATTCAAATTCAAAGGAAATCTGAAAAAAACTTTTAATTGAGTTTTAATTCATAAATAAAAGGGTTTCGAAAGAATTCAATTGAAAAACGACTAAAAAACTCTAAAAATATTTTGACATAACTTTTCCATCAAAGAAATGGAAATTTTGTGTAAAATTTGTTTTTGAAAAATAAGTGAAAATATTTATATTGAAGACAAAACGAGTAAAGTAAAGGTCATTTCCTTCAATATTTTATCAGTGGTCAGTCGTATATAAAACTGCAAATGATTTTCAGTAGGAATTAGATTCTGAGAGAAAAGATTAAAAAAAAGACAATTCCTATCAAACATTTAAAGGAAAGACACTTTCATTGTATGATTAATACGAAAGCCTTTTCCCAAAGCATTAATTTATCAGAAAAATTGGCAAAAATTTCTTGAATAAGATGTATATCTGTATATCATTTCGGATATGATTCGTATATTATTTGTTGAGAAACAAGTTTTACGTAACGACACTTTAATCACGAAAAATGATAGACTAGAGCTGGGATTATGGGACAGACATCCCATTCACCACATCTATAATGTATTTATTCGTTGAAATATAAATAAAACGTTTTGACGAATAAAATAAAAAATGTTTATAAGATTTATAATAGATATGTATTTCTGTGTAGTTCTGGGCTCTACTCCAGAACCGACTGAGAGATGGATTTGGAAGAAATGCAAACAATAATTCATTTCATACGATATATAATCAAAATCATGAAAGTCAGCAGAAAAGGTCTTTTTAGACATTTTTGGAACTCAAAAACAAATTCAACTCATCTTTCATAAAGTTTTTCTCTGATTGGAGGCAAACAAATTGTTTCAGTTTTAGCTTTGGTTCGGACCAAACAAACGGAAAAAATGTAGAAACCGATCAAAAGAATAAAAATTTAATGTAATATACAATATATACCGTATATACGTATAGTATATAAATTACACAATAAGTATGGTATCAATGGTTGAGTTTATGAAAAGATAGACAGAAAAATAGTTTTTTTTCTCTTCTCTTTTTGGATAAAAACTTTTATTTCAAAGAAGAGTTTGTTTTTGAGAAATATAAAGAGAAGATTAAATGAAATCTTTGGATGAAAAAGAATTTTCAGAAACAGTAAAAACAAATTAAAGAAAAATAAAACCCGTTTTTCGGAGAGAGTTTCAGTTGAGAGAAAAGTTTGATACACTTATTCAGTAGACAAAAAAAAGTATAGGAAATAAATTGTCAAAAATCAATACATTTTTGTTTCTTATTCCGCGAAATATTATCTCAAAGAATGTTATGTTTCTCACAATATTTGGTCTGATTTGTGTCATATTTAATGGCAAACAATTGTTATAATTCAAGATATATGAAGTCATAGAAACTCATTGAATGGTCTGAAAACAGCATTAAATACAACATTTTTTATATACAAAATAACAATAAGTTTAATAAATTATTTAATTTTTTTCTCGACATTCATATGTATTACACTTGAGATCAGATTATTGTTAACTTAATGTTAACTGAAAAGAAGCCAAACAAATGTGGGACTCATTGAAGAGATCAGTCCTCTGAAGCCAAAATCTGGAAGAAAACTGATTAATGTCTTTCAATTTACAGGGATTTTCAAAACTTGTTTCAATCAGTGAACAGAAAAACAGATCTTTTCTAACAAAAGAAAAGTCTAATAATGAAAAATTGTTTCGACATTTCTTTAGATTTCTTAAATTGATTTCATTTTATATGAAATGAAAATAATGTAAACTATTTATTAAAATATGAATTCAGAAACATTTTTAGCGATTTTTCGAAAGTTTTGCTGAAAATTCATTTGAGTTTCAACTTATTCTTCAGCTGACAATAACAGCAGAGGAATGGCTGAAAGTCTATGAAATTTAGACGAGTTTTGTGTCAGAAAACTGTTGTGAAAGGCATTGAACTCTGAATGACACCAATTATTGGAGTTTTGAATTCAAGACTTACAGTCTTTTGACAGAAATTTGGTCATCATTTGTCCAAAAAATGTCCAAAAATGAGTTAATCAACTCAAGTATATATCAAAGACTATTCTGTCCCTTTTATCGACAGTTTTTGTCAGCAAAATAGTCACGTATTTAACAGAATATACAGAATGTGTAAAATGAGTTCAAAAGTCATACAAACGTCTCATTTGTGTCCAATGGAGTGAAAGACTTATTGAAGAACTAAAAAAACTTAAGAAATAACTTCTAAACTATTTTTGAGTTCACACTTTTCAAGTGTTAATATAAAATCGACTCTAAAATCATTGGAATTTTTATCAAATTTCAAACGGATTTCCAGTTTTTTTAGAATTGAAAAAACATAACTAAAAACCAAAATTTCGTTTCAATAACTCGACAAAAGAATCGATGGTTTGGTTTTATCAGTCTTTTGCACTCTTTTTGTGTGAAATCTTCTGCCAAAACAACTCCAGAATCCAAACAAATTTTTGTCACTTTTTTCGCTTCACTTTTCACATAAGCTTTACTATCATTTCATAAGTCATATAACATAAGGAGTCCCTAACATAAGGGGAAGACTCCGAATGTATTTTTTGCTGATTCTAATTGTTTTTACTCATTCTTTCTTCCCATAAGATGTGATATGACAACAGATTAAATATCTTGGAGGCAGAAGAAGGGAGAGGGAAGAGATCTTCACATCAGATCATGTGATCAAAACTTTTGAGCCTTAGTTCCGCTGATTTTGTGTTCAAAATAAGGACGGCCTCTCTTTTACTCTTCTATTGATTTTCAATACAATTTTCTGTTTAAACAATTTTATCGTTTGATTGATATTTCTTTCGGAGAAAACAATTTTCTAAAAATCTAATCGATTTTGATTTAAATCAAGTTTTCGTTAAACATCTCTCATATCATAAGTCTTTTGTCACATCCATTGTTTCCGATCGACTATCGACTGGTTCTCTGAAGCGATGTCTCACTTATTAATATCGGTTCCATTAGTGCCGGTAATTGATTGTTATAATAAAACTCATAATTGTTATCAAGACTCACATCCATCGCTTTTTGATGATAAAGTAGTGGTGATCCCAAAGTTTAAGTCTTGTTCAGTGGAGGCGCCGACGTCTCCTTCCTTTTTCTCGTTTTCCTGATCCAAAAAGGGAAGGGTCTCGTTCTTGTCGTCGACTCCGACTCTGATATATTTGGTCACTAATTACGGGAAAAGAGAAAAAAGTTGAGTAAAAAATAGTGTATAAGAAATAGAGTCAAAAGGAAAGACATTAATTAATTATAGGAACAGAAGAAACAAATTACTATTCAATACTCATATGACTCCCAGTTATCAGACAATAGACAATGAATTTAATATTAAAATTGATTACAATTAGTCTCAAAGCCTTTAATTAATTGTCGGTTATTACAGAAGTTTTGAATTAATCTCTTTATTAAAAGACTTCTCTTAAGAGTCCAAACATTGATGAAGAAGTTCCCAACAGTTTTGATCATAACTCAAAAAAATGTTTTAATTTAAGTCAAAATAAATTTCATTAATGTTATATCGACTCAAAATTGGTGTCAGTTATAAATAGTCTGCAAATGACTAATGGCTACAACTTTTTTGGTGAATATTTGAGCAAATTTTTTGCTCTTCTTATATACTAACGATTACACCAGAAATAAGATAATGAAGTTATTGTTTGCTGAGAGAAATATGAGCTCTTCCTTAGCCTTATTTTTGGTGCATCTCTATCGTCTGCTTTGTCTTTCCCTCAGTCACTCTCCCTGAGCGCCCTGTGCTTTAAGCACTGAATTGTTTTTTCATTCGACTGAATGTTAAGTTAGATCTTAAATCACTTTATATGACAACAAAATTGTTAGGATTTGATAAAAGTCTGGCGAATGAGTGCAGAGACAAAAACGGAGCAAAAAACTCCAAGAATCTGAGGATAAATAGGAGAGAGAGGGGAGAGAGAGAGAGAGAGAGAGAGAGAGAGAGAGAGAGAGAGAGAGAGAGAGAGAATACGAAGAAAAAGATAACTAAAGAATTGAGAGAATAATTTGTGCGAATAATATGGAGAAAGAATTTTTGAGTCTTAAGTAATGAAGAAAAATCTTTTTTCTTTTTGTTCTCTTTTCTTAATTTAATCGATAAATTTGATCCAAGAATTTATATTTAATAAAAGGCCAAAAAAACGAAGAATTGAGTGAAGCCATTGAAAAAAGAGTCAAGAATTGAAAAATAAAAGTAAAGCAAAAGAAAAAGATTTTCAGTTTTTTTCCGTTTTCTTTAAAATTATTTTTAAGATTAAGAAAATCTCTAAAAATTGAAACAAAAGAAAAAGAGATTTTTCTGTTATATCTATATATTATTCGTTATAATCGAGAGTTTATTTTATTTGAACTCTAAAAACAAGATAACAATTTATTTTAAAGACTAATCATATCCTGCAAGAGATTTGTCAAAAAATGTTATGTAATTATTTCTCAGAACAAAGAAATTTTGAATTTTGTTTTATTACATAAGAATTGTTCGACAAATGAAATAAAGAAAACAATTCGATAACGAAATGAAATAAATTGTTTTTCAAATTATATTAAAAACTGAAATTCTTTTCACAAATTAATAATAAATCGGAAAATGATTTAAAAGAAGAATTTTTGATATTCTTCTCGATATAAATGTCACCAAAAATATTTGAATTTTCATTTGACAGAAGAGTTTTTATTTATAACTTATATATATATATATATGAAGGCATCAAAAGATATTCAACGGCTTTATGTAATATATGCCAGAAATGGAGATATTTTTCTCTCATTAACCTTAATATATGGGAAATATATTGAATAAAAGTCTTTCCTCCCTATCCTTCCCCTTATTTCTGTATTGCTTGTATATAATCGAGTCAATCATTTTTTGTGTGCCATAAACCACTTGAAAGTCAGATTTTTCTTCACTATTCATAGCATTAGACTTGAATTTGAAAACATTACACGAAAACGAAACTTAAGAGTAATATAACCGATGAAATACACTCTGAAAATGCTCAGCAGTAAAGGGGCTGACATTACATCACTTTATATGAATAGAGAAATAAGATTTCCAGAAATGAAAGAAAATTATTTTCAAACCAAATGTTTTTGAACAGAGAAAAAATTGCTCTAAATTTTCTATTCGACCAAAATATTATTAAATTCAATGCATTTTTTGATGTCTTCTCTCAAAAGAAAGAGTATATTATATTAGAAAATATTCGTCGGATTATATATTTTTTCATATATTCTCAAGAAATAAGTTTTGAAAAAGAAATAAAAATATATGAAAATAGTAATAATATTCATTCATAACATATATATCTATATATATCGTGTGTTAAACAAGATATCGATTCGTGTTTTGCCGCAAAAGACAAGAAAAATGTATTTTCACTCATTTCTGATCGTTTTCTGTGGTTTTCCTTTCCTTCTGAGTGATTCCAAATCCGTTTTGTTGTTCACCTCTGATATGGTTCTCCAAATATAAACAATACTATCGCTTAATACAACTTTGGGTACAGTGTTTTGCTCAAACATCTTACGATATCAATAAAAACTAAGCTTGCTTCAATTCACAAGAATTTATGGTAGCGCTTATCCTTCAGCTAAAAGTTGCCTGCTGCAATGTTCGTGACATATCTTGGTATTCTGGTTATGCGTTTATTGGAAAAAAAGATGAAATTCAAACCTATTTTTCATATAAAACAAGAGATAAAAGGCTTTAAGAAAATGGAGTGAAATCTTGAAAAAATGGTTTTGAATTTTATTTCATTAAGTGTTATACAATTTTTTTTGAAAGACTTTATAAAGACTATATACGTCTGTGATATGTAATTATAAGTTTAAAATTTCATAAATAATTCACAAAAAATATTGTCACGAATTGAATTATTTATGAGATGATAAAAATCATATATAAAACGAAAGAATATATTCTTTACTTCAAACAGATATAACTTATTCAGAAGTAAACGAAAAAACTTTTTTCTCAGATATTTGTTTTGTTTTGTGAGAAGAGTGTTCACTACTGTAGTGAAGAGAACCTCTTTTAAAGCCCAACGAAAACAGAAGCGAATAAATATTTAAATCTTTATCCAAATAGGAGTGAATAAAATAATGGTAAGAACCCCTTCCCATCAATGGCACAGGCAGTGAAAAAACCGCACAAAATAGTAAACTAATAATAAGAGAGGAGTAGAAAATTGATGCAAAACTTATATTTCTCGGAAACACGACATATAAATATGTATTTTCCTTTAAAGGAGTCTTTCCCTACAATTCCAAAAAATATTTGCCATTACTTCTCAACAGATTTTTAGGTAAAAGAAAAATTCAAATCAAAATATTTATTTATTTTCTCAACTATTTCTTTGGTAAAGGATTTCAGTCAATTTCTCTTCAAATATCCAATCATTCGATATATAAGTTTGCGTTTGAGTTAAAAATCAATTGAATATTTTAAAGGATGGATAACCCTATGAACTAAACAAACTTTCTTTTTTTGGCAATCGATCGATAGTTAGATTTTTCTTCAATAAATTTGAAGCAAATCTCGTTTTTTTGCTTTTCTTATAAAAAAGTAATCGCTGCTTAAGCTCTGGAAAAAAGGGTCTAATCCTTTATTGAACGGAATCTCATTTTTCATATTCAAAAAATCCATAACTGATGTATAGAATTGAATAGTGATTAATGAAATCCATTATCAAAAGGCATACATTTATTTGGCTTATCGTCAAAATTGGCAAATATTAGGTTTCTTTTGCAATAAATATATCATTTTAACGATTATTCAATTGGATTTAGTTTATAAATTTGTTCAAATTAGCTAGATCATTGCTTTGAATATAAATTATACCAAATAATGAATGGTTGAAATTATCTTGTTTGTTTTGTCAATGTAATTATGAATGACTCATTAAATTACGATAAAATATTCCTGAGAGAGATATTTGAATTAATCAATAATTAAATGAATTGTTCTAGGCAAATTATTGAGCAAATTTGTGAAAATTTTCATTGAAAATGTCTTAAATTGATTTTATTTAATTCGTTATTTAATTTGGTAATTTGCAAGATGTAAGCCTCGGTTAAATCTGATTTATGTGACCCTGAGTGGAAAGGAGGACATCAATACTTATTTCCGAACGTAAATCGATTGCCATTTATTCAAGACATGGAAAAAGTGGACAAATTTTGAAAATTTTCTGTCAATTCCAGCAATAAATAGATTGGATGACAAAGTAAACTACATTTATCAGATTTAATCTAGCAATCTATTTCCATTTGTTTGCTGATTTTAAGGCCAAAATTTGTTTATTCATTTTGATTTTGTTTTTCAATATGTTTTTGAAGACACATTTCTGGGATAAAAAAGAGTGAAAATTGTGTAAAGAGTGTAACAAAACACTCTCCGAATTGTAACAAAATTTGTTGCAAACATTTCAATCGCTGCAAAGAATTGTAAAAAGACTTTATATTAGAGAAAAACTATTGATTCGGTTCTGAAGCAAATTGAGTCTTATCTGAAAAAGAGTTAATGAGTTCATCGAACCTAAAGATAAAATTTTTGGATTCAGTAGAGTGTGAGCCCTCACTATGAGCTGACTTTGAATATTGTGATTTTCTCCCCCACACCCCCTCTGACACAAGAAAAAGACTCTCGACATAAATCAACTCACATTTGAATTGACGAATGTTTATCGGAATCCCTTTTATATGTTTCAATATATACTTTGAATTCATAATAATTTTTGATCATTTGATTGCTTAGAATATTCTGAACAAGAATTTTGAGTTAACATTCTCTCTGCAGATGAATTGTAAACTAAATTATCCGATTGTTCCCAAAAATTTCAGTTCATTTCTATCTTTTGATAAGTATTTTTGACTAACAGATCAATGAATGAAAAACTTTTCGATGAATTTCGTTATAGAATTGCAAAAGTTTTGCCAGAATTTCAGACTTTAGGCAAAAAATCGTGTTTTGAAAAATTGATTTATGAAATGATTTGCAGTAAAAGAAATCAAATAAAACTCTTTTATATAAAAGTATATATAGTTTTCTCTTATTCAAAGTTAAGGAAACATTTTTACAATTTCTTTTTTGAGAGCCTTTCCCTCCAGTAGTTTATGTTTTTGTTATTACGATTTTTGTGAGAAGTTTTCAATATTTCATTTTCTAATTTGTGATAATAGGGAAGAACACAGAATAAGGTTTTTATTTATATAACGGTTGAGAATATGAGATAACTTTTCTAATTTGTTATGACTCTCGAGATTAAAATGTTTTCTCAGGAAAATCAATATGAAAAAAACGAATACCTTTTATGGCGGAAAACATTATTTAAATGAAAAATATAAAAAATTTGATTCAGAAATGTATTACAAGTTGTTTCTGGGATGAACTTGATAACATGCAAGATGAAATTCAGTTCATTGAACCGTCAAATAGACTAATTTATCATCAAATGAAGTGTTAAAATCAATTCATATATTTCTTATAAATAGTCAATTATTCAGAAAAATATATCAAATCTTTTGAGGCCTCAGATAAACACGAATTTGTTTTTCTATAAAAAATATTTTTCGCTGAACTTTAATACATTGCGTGAATTGAACAAAAAAAAACTTTATCGCCTCGAATCAAAATCCTCTGAGTTTTCATGAAATTCATCAATTCATTGAATTCACATAAAATTGAATTATGTTTTCTGTTTTGCGTCTATTTTTAGTTTTTGAAAATTGGAGGCCATTCCTGGGTTTAGTGCAATCCCAGGCCGACCTGTAGTGAAGGTGGAGCACAGCCCCAGCACTTCACTGCCCAAAAAAAATTAGTTTAATATCTTGACTACCGATGGAAGTCGTATCAGATATTAAGCTGATAAGAACAGATACTACACTTTGATCTTAGCCAAAAGGCCGAGAAGCGATACCTGTCCTAAGTTTAAGAAAACCTAACCTCTAAAACATGTATATACTAAATGACAGCTTATTAGCTATTAAATGATTAAAATCTTAATTGTCTTTCAATTAATTGCAAATTATTTTTAATAACTAATTGAAAATATATTTAATGAACATTAATTTGTATCCAATTTTTTGTTAAATCAAAAAAAATATTGAGTAATGTTGAGTCAAACATCTATTTCAAACATTACTTAAGTGTAAGCAAATACTTTGTTTTGATTGAGTAGTTTAAGAGACTCCTCATATAAATGTCTTTTCCTCATTAGATGTCCAAATGTCTCTCAATTGTGAAAATAATTGGCAAAAAGTAACCGGAATTTGAATGAAATAAAACTAAACACTCGTCCAAAGTATGAATCAATAGAAGAGAAGACGAGATGTTATTCATTCAATTGCTTCAACTTTTGTGTGAATTCACATCTCATTAAAGAAATGCAATCTTTTTTGTATAGGTATGAGAAGGAGATCCCATTCTGTGAATCGATCTTTCATTTTATTCATTGCCATCGAGTCATACAATTCACGGAATTTCGATTCATTCAAACGAAAAGATTCTATGAAAAACACTTCTGTTAAGGAATCTCAATAAACTTGCTATTTATCCAAACGACAGTTATCTCATTGATTATGAGACTGTAATTAATGAGAAGAAAAATCTATCGGAAAATCAATTTAATTGAAATTAAATTCATTTTGAATTCACAAACAATTGATTAGAAGCAACATTAGATTTAAAGTAAGCTTTTCATTGAAAATAAGTAATCGATTTGCTGTGAAAAACATAACTCACATAACGAAGGGATGAAAACTAAACGACAAATCATTTAGTTTTACATTAGATTACGAGTCGACTAATCATTATTTTGGATCAAAAGAGTGGAGCAAAACATTAAGATTTAAAGTGAATTGTTTTTGAGGAAAGAGTTTTTGCGCTGAAATGCATTACACTTTATATTAATTTTTGAGAGTTTGAGACACATTTCAAGTATAGGAGAAAAAGATAGAGAATATTGAAAACTCTTTCAAAGCATATGTCAGACAAATGTCACAAAAGAATAATGAAATCTGAATGAAAAGAGAGACACAAAAAAGAGAAAACATTAAATCATTGCTTAGTTTTTCGATTTAAAAGTCAAACAAAAAGACAAAAAGCTATCGAAACGATTAAATCGGCTCTAAATCACTTATTCGGATGAGTTTTCTATACTCCCACTTAAAAGATGTAAACGTTTAAAGAAGAAATTCCACAAAATATATCCTTGGTCTCTTTTTGTAAGAACTAAATGTTAAACTCTTTTCTGTTCATCATTTTCTGTTTGTATCTCTTTTCAGAATCACAAGAATTTGCAGAAAATTTCTGATTTTGACGCAAAATATCATCAAAAAGTCGATTAACTATGCGTTGAATTTTGATTCAAATCTCATCATATGTTTAGCCGAGGATTACATTACGGAGAAAGCGATGAAATAAAAATCCAAATAATGTTAGATCTCATTAACGTCTATTACAGTTAGAAGAGTTGGCAATCCTTTCAATTAGATATTTATTGATATATGACTCAAAAGACTCTTATTAGTACTCAAATTCATAATTAGGCCTTAAATTGTCTGAGATATTGCTCTTATGATTAGATCTCAGCCACAAAAGGGACTCAATTTGAGGTCAGATTTTATATGAGGAGAAAAATATTTCTTTTGAATCATAACAACCATTAGTACAGTAAAAATAATTGATTAAATTTTTGTTATTTACAGAGGCATACCGTGTGATGAAAAAGGGAAACAAATGAAACAAACCATACATTTATTATTTCTAAGCAAGCAATTTATCACTTGAAATGTGCTCTTTATCTTATTTCCCAGGACTCGGACCTAAAAATGCTTTTACGGACTCACAGTTTTAATACCTGTGAAACTCGAGTCTGAATGAAATCCTATAAAATACAATAAGTATTGTATAAATTGTCGCCAAATATTGATTAAACACAAAAAATAAGAGTAAAGACAAGGGATTTGATTTCAGTGTTGCGAAAGAAATGTGACAACAAATGAATCGTTTCTTATAATAAAACTTTTATTAAATAAACGTTGAGTTCAACTGAACGGCAAATTTTTGGATCAAAGCATCCGTAAAATGTGAGCCAAACCCAGACTATAATTAAAGTGACTTTACTTATTAAATGCAACCAATTTGTACGTGAATACAATTTTGGCACAGGTTTTGCCTAATTTTGCACATTCTTTGAATATGAAGTGCAAAACCAAAATTGAAAATTAGATTTAGAAGACTATAAGAGAAGTCATTAATTAAATTATGAAAAGAAATATTTGCCGTAATTTCTAACTGAAGAGGAAAGAGATCTGATTATCTGTAAACGATATCCTGAGTCACATATATGTCTTCATTAGAAGAATATTCTTCAGGTCTACCATTAAATGTCTGATGTCTCAGGAAGTCTGCCATTGAGTGGCCTTTTTATCCTAACTTTTGGAGAGAATTAACTCTCGGATTAAGACATTAAATGAAACATTTTTTCAGTCGAATAAATACAAAAACCTTTTTTTGTAACAAAAACCCAATAATTCTATTGGTATTGGATTTGCAATACATTTGAATAATTCTTGTTTTTCTATTCACAGCTCAGACTCTATTCTGTTCCCAAAAATATATTCAGCGAAAAGAAAAATTCAAATTCAATCCACAAATAAATAGATTTGAGTAAGAATTTGATAATACTCTGAAAAACTGGTTTCAAGGCAAAAAAGAGCCAAAATAAGAAAGATAAAATAAGATTACATAAAACATTACTCTCTATTTGCGAAAAACATTTTGAGTTTTACATAAAAATTGAAAGAAATGTTATCAAAGAGTATGAAAAATAAATGCTGTTTTGATTAATACAGTAATCAAGAGTTTATATAAGGATTCTGTCATTTATGATGGCTTTTGAT
Organism: Tectocepheus velatus; assembly: GCA_034700625.1. NCBI lineage: Eukaryota > Metazoa > Arthropoda > Arachnida > Sarcoptiformes > Tectocepheidae > Tectocepheus > Tectocepheus velatus. The sequence continues at coordinate 28,536 of JAQIXV010000309.1, read as the reverse complement.
GAATAAGTTGTGCTCTCATTCACACATATTTTGTGCTCATAATAACTGAAGCAAAATATTTCCCCATTTTTTTCTACACTAAGAGACAAAGAATTGATTCAATAAGACTTCGAATGAATGAATAAATCAGAGAAAAGGAGTCTTCAATCGGAGAAACTTTTTCTCCCTTACGGGCTATATATGAGTCATATTTTTCGGATAAAAATCGATATTAAAAATGAAATTCATTTCAATTCATTCATCAAAACTTTTAAACACATAATTCAAGGGAAGGGACGCAGAAATTGTTAGGAATTATCAAATTGTTTGATCTGTTTTTAAATGGGATTATATTAAGGGATAAAAAGAGTGCAAAAAATTTTGGTTCACTAAATGATTTCAATGAATCAAAAGATACTTTTCTTTAATGAAAAATAAAAAACTTTAAATTTAAAAAACCATTTTGTTTGGAGCCGACACTCATTTCTCTCGCCTATCATTTTGCTCAAAGTCTCTGTTATTTCAAAGGATTTATTTATTGAATATAAACTGTAATGAAATCTATTTATATTAAGTTTCAAAATAAGAAGAAGTGGTAGTATTTTGGGCTTAATATGAATTAAGTTGAAGTCTAGCAAAACATTTAGGCTTAAGATAGGTTTTGATGGCTTATGAAAAATTTTGTTTTTAATATTTGCTTTCAAAAGCATTTTTCATTCAAATATAGCCCAACATCTACGAAATGAGTGCAATATATTAAATTTTTTCATATATTTATTGTTTGTATTATTACACAATTACTGTGGAATTGGATTCACTTTTCTCTCACTTTTCATAGTTTTGAAAAATTATTTTCAATTTTTATTTTTATTTCTCCAATAAATTTGATGTTAACTTTGAAAACATTTTTTTATGATTTCAAATCAAATCTGATTTTTGATCGTTTTTGAGACTAAAATTGCTTTTATTTTCATTAAAATAGTGATAAAAATGTCATAATTTCTAATATTTTCATTGATTTTCAGACAAACATTTGAATTAAATTCAAATGAATTAACATTAAAGACATTAAATTAGATATTTTTGTGGATAAATATTAAGTCGTTTATATAATACTAAAAGCATATTATCATTGAATGAATTGAATAATAGATTTTGACTTAATTTTAAATTATTTCAAAATGTCTCAGATTATATTTCAGGGAATTATTTCTGTGATGGAAATGAAAATTGGATGAAAACAATTGCATCGAAAACAAAGGCCTGAGAAATGGTAATAGTCTTAAGAGATATATTGGGATACGAAAAATGAGTGCATTTTTTTGCTTTCAATATTTAATATCATATAAAATGTTTGCGAAAACAAATACTTGAACTGAAATAAAAATTTAATAACCATTTCGTGCGCTAAAAGTCCTCTAAAATATAATTCAAAAGTTTTTACATCTGTTTAACACTCCTTTGGCTCCACATAAGGGAAAGGACTTTTATTTAGCGAAAAACAAAAATCAAAAAATTGTTCCCAAAAAAGGAGAATATTTTGTAATAAATTTTTTTATTTTATTTTTCTCTCAGTTCGGATGAAACAACAAAAAGACATCAAAAGATATAAAGCTTTTTAAACCTCTTTTCAGAGCATTTTCTTCAATGACTCCGGTATTACACGAGAGAGTTGTGAAGAAACAGAAACTGAACGCAAGTCTGGCCTCAAAGCCCAACAACTTTTAGGCAAAAACGGAGGCAAACGGATTGAGAATTGAAAACAAAAAGTGAAAGAAAGTGTATAAAAGGGATTCCCAAAGAAAGTGGAAAAACTCCAGAATTTATTTGTTAAGTGAGTTCTGTTTGGCTTCTGTTCGACACATAAACTAAATATGAGTTTTGTATTCCCTCTGAACAAAGATATACACAAAACTATTTCTCATTAATTATTGTCAAATAAGATGTGTTTTTATAAGCGAGAGGCTGTTGTCTCATCCCTTTCTTCTCCTTCTGTTCAGTAGTAGGACAGACAGACTGAGTCAGAAACAAAGAAAGCCATTAACTGGTGCTGAATAGTACAGAATAGCACAGAATAGCAGAGAATAGACGACCGAAAAACAAAATGCACGAAACGATTGTGTGATTTCGCACTTTTATATTGTCATTGATTTGTAGTACAATTAAAAGTAATTAAAACACGAATGCATTTAATTGTCATTCGAATAAAAAAAAATTTCGACTAATTTTGGGTTTTTCTAATTTCAAGTCAGACTATAAATCAGATATATACCCAATTCTATACCCAATACTATAACCAAGATCACCGCAACTATTTTTAAAGACAAAATCAATTGACACTAAAATTTGTAGAATTCATTGTCAGCTGTTTTGATGCCAATCATAGAAATCATAAAACGTTACAAATTTGTGACACTTTTAAACGAATTCTTAACAAATGATTTATAGAATATTCTCCGCTTTCCATCATTTTTATCGTTAAATTCCTGATTTTATACTCTTAGTCTGGGGATAACCAAGGAGGATATCACACACAGCTCAGACAGCCTTCAAATTAGTCGCTCGGATTAAGCCACTTATTTTGTTATCACTATAATTAAAGCAAATATCCCAGAAAACAGCAATTAATGTGAACTGAAATACCCTGGTCTTTGCCATAAGAAATAATTCGCATTTCAATCCTATAGTCTTAAGGACTCATTAGAAGAGATTCTGTTATTTGAAGTGAATCTGAAGACTTGGCTCCAAATTAATATACCATAACATGAAATGAGTTTTTATGATTCCGTTCACTATTTTATTGCTTCAAATCTGAGGCAAATTCAAAGACAACTGAAATAGTTTTTTGTAGGACTGGAGAGAGAGAGAGAAAGGGGGAGAGAGAGCAGAGAAAAATTGAGTTTAATAATAGACTCCTAAAACGAAATTCTAGATTATCTGATAAAACAGAAAAGTTTTTGAATAATAAACTATTTTTGTATTAAGTACTCAATTTTCGCGTTACGTTTAGGACTCACCCAAAACCCTACTCTTAAGATACAGACTATAAAGACATACAAATGACTCATAAAATAAGATATAATTTGAAGCAAAATATAACAAAAACAGAGATACGAAAGGCATAGAAATATATTCGGCACATAATTTGCATTTATTATAATTTTGTTGATAAAAATGATTCTCTTATTTGATATAAAATATAATTTATTATATGAAAAGACATTATATCTTAAAAACAGTAATCTTTAGGAATGTCTCTGATTTTCATCCAAATTGTGTCTCATTTGAGGATTTCTTTTGAATTTGAAAACAAATCAACTCTTAATTGGAGTAAAAAATATATTGTTTTAATGTCGGCAACAAATCTATCGATTAAGGCTTGGATTGAAGGCCTGTCCAAAAGAGATCATTGAATTTGGTTGTCTGCGAATCAGCAAAAAAGGCGATTACATGACACAAGTCTTTGAGACAAAATTTTCAGATCTGTTTCATTCACTAAACTCTTTCTATAAGAGTAGGCATTCATTAGTGTTTCGCTTCTTTTGTTTGACTCAATTAATATCAATCGAAATATCGATAAAAACAAAATATTGGACTCAATATCGGAGTTGCTGCAGATTTTTGATAAACAACAAAAACCGTATCAAATGTTAGGGTTAGTCCTTTCAATCGACACTCGACCCCTAAGAAGAAGTTATTTTATTACAACTCCGATATAAACCAAGATTAAACCAAAGCTAATGTTGTTTGAGTTTACTTTGACTCAATCTACAAATTGAGTGACTCTCTCTCTCTCTCTCTCTCTCTCTCTCTCTCTCTCTCTCTCCCCTCATATAATTAAAGCCATAAAACTTTTTTGCTATAATTCGCTGAATTTTCATGAGAGGGAAGTGATTCAGAAATAGAAGAAATAATTCAATTTATAAGTAGTTTTATATAAAAACTATATTTTCATTAAATTTCAAATTAAATTCAAACGTAAAATGTTTTTCTCTTAAATTGTTTTTCAAATGACATTCAAATTGATGACAGTCTAGAGAAGAGTTCATATGGAAAGCCATCAAAACATTTGTTATCTCTATATTTGAGAGGATGGAGAGGACTCACCCAAATAAGTTGAAGCACCAGTCAGTATGAAAAGTACTTTCAGTGTGTCCAACATATCTGAAGAGCCAGAACTGATGGCATCCAATTATCAAGTAAACGATAGCTTCAAATTCCAAATACAGAACAAACAGTTACTTAAATTATAATCTTGCAAAGTCTATCGATAAAAAGGTAGTCAACTGCAGAGTATTTACATCAAAAAGAGTCTTACTTTTAGTGATTCCAATGAAGTGAATAAAAATAATATCTCATTATCTCTCAAATCATTGTATTTGGAAAAAAAACTCAAAATCTAAGTCTCTTTTATATAACAAACACTAAAACCAAATCATTTGAGACAGTATTCGAAGAAATGAGTTTTCAATTTCTTGTTAAAATGTTTTAAATTTCAATTCTTGGTTGATCAAGTTCAAAATTGTGCAATCAAGTTTTAATGTATTCTTAATATGAGTTAAGAACAAAAATAAAAGAGAGAATCAATAAAAGTATAGTTAAGTTCAATTTTTTTCACACAATTCAATTAAATTTCAATTAACACAAAATGATCTTGCACAATTACTTTCATTAATTAAATTCAAAATAATTGGCAAAACTTTAACACCACTTTTGACGCACTTTCCTCTCAAATGAGAAAAACTTTAGCCAAAAGTTATTCACTTTTAAAGAGTTATTCTTTTATGCGAAATACCGCAACGATTGAGCACTTCCTCACAATTTGGGCACAGCTTTCAAACGTATAGAAGATTTTGTATAATAATTCGGGGCCTCAGAAGCAAAGCTCAGACTCTTCTGATCAATACTATGGACTGTTATGAGGCCTGAGTTCTCATCTATGGAGACATTAAGCGAGTGATGCGCTGAACAAATACTTCACACATAACATGCGTCGACATCACATTTTCCGACGGATCTAATTCCGGTCCCCAATGGGGGCCTCAAGAATCAGATTCTAATAAAAAAAAACTTGAAGCACCCTGGGTCTTCTTATTTATGCATTCGCTATCTAAACATCTTGGTTATTCATTAACATGGCACAATCCTTAACAAGAAGTACGAAAGAATATCCAATGGATTTGTTTTTAAGTTGAAAGTATTTTGTGTTAAATTAGTCAAAAAGTAATTCACAAATGAATAAAATATAGCTTTAGTTCTCCTTTTTCTGAATAAATGAGATCCAATTCTATGAAAAGAGAGAAAACTTTTCCCAAATTGAGTCAAATGTCACATAAGGTAAAGAAGTTGTGTTTACTTCAAATGAAATTTTAATCAATAATTGCGAAAATCAGTTGAATTTTGTTTTTCAAACACTTTTTTGAGTCATAACATTAAATAAATAAATGAATAAAAAAAACTCATCAAACAAATGAAAAAATTGATTAAATTAAAGAATCGACAAAAACAAAGTCTATTATGAATTCAAGTCTTGTAATGTTTGGTCAAAAACGAGTTCAGAAAAAATATATAACAATTGTTTTTCAAATGTTTGATAAATGTTTACGATTTCATCCTTTACTCAACAATTTATTTAATTTAAAAGACAAACGAATTATATTTGATTTTAAAACTGCTTTCACTTGAAATACAACAAAAGTTGAGCTAAAAATATATCAAATGTATGACAATCACTGGATCTTCAATGAAAATACAGTCAATTTACACGATATTTTACAATTCAAAAATTGTTTGACAAATTTGAGCAATCATATCGGATGTGAGAGATGTCCTTGGGCATATGTTGGGCAAATGCCAGGGCTTCCTAAATGTCTAAAAAATATGAGACAAAGAGAATCAATGTTTTACTACTCATAAGAAAGTGTTGAAAGAGATGTGAAAAAATCGATTCTTTGAAATTGAGTTCAAAAAATGTTTTGACTAAAAGCCATAACACATAAACATTTCCTCGATTTCAATGAATTGAATTGATTTGAATGAACTCCTATTCACACATATGTCGGCAAAATATATTGAGAATCCCATTCAAGAGCCAAAGAGTCGATAAATTCATCCGAAATAACTCCAACTCTCTGTTCAATGTGTTTATTATTGATTCAATCATTTGCTCCTTTAATGCCATTCAGTGGTCAACACTCTACTCTCCCGCAAGAGTTAGCCCAGTCCTCACACAGTCCTCACACAGTCCTCACACAGCTCTTCAACACTGCTATCAATATAATAATAGTAAGTATTCGCGAATCAGTTAATGACTGTCTATTTATGAATACCTTCTCCTTTGTCTGGACTCATCCGAAGCTCATTCATATTAAACCATAAATAGAATGTTATATAATATAAAAGTTATTCTTCTTCTGGTCTTTCATAAGAATAGGAACTAAGAAGAAGAATAAACTTCCAAAATATTGTTTGCGATTCTCGACATTCAGTTGTCATAATCAATATAATGATGAACATAAACACCGGCGCTCTTAATGGTCTGTCTGCCATACATAGCACAGCATAACTCTGAGAGTTCATTGATTCTCATTATAGTGAGCTTTGAATTCAACTCTTTATTAGATTTGATTCATAAATCAATTTTTGGAGTTTATTCACAAAATTCATCAAAATGTGAGACAATTACACGATTTGACGCAAAACCGAAACTATTTCTTTCAATTTCTTTCAATTTTCTGGTTCGGAGGATCAGGTCCTCTGAGTTTTGTCAACACTTTTCGACTAAATCTTAGGAAATCTCTCTTTAACTGTCATTCCTTTCAATCGTTGTCTTTCAATGTCTTATATTTTCTGATAAATTGTTACTTATTTTTAGGAAATGTTGGCTGAAATCTGATAACTATTTGTTTGGACAACAAAAACTATAACAAGAAAAACAATGAAATGGGGGTTTGGATTATGGGTCTCTCACGATCCCTTCCCTCTAATTCATATTCAATTCAATCAATTTTTGAGATGTAAATAAAATTTTCTTCTTTTCATGATTTGAATTAAATCACATTCTTTTCAATCCTTAGAAAACCGTTTCTGAAAATTGCGATAAAATTTGAGTCTTTTTATATCGAAGAAGAAATTGAAAGCCGTTTTGTAAAGAAGTCTTTCCTCTAAAGTTAGTGGAAATTAATTCGATTTTTGATTCAATGGAATTCGGTTTAAATTCGAGACAATTATTGTATGACTTGTTTGCAGACATTCAGTCGGTTCCGCAATAACTCAATTAGTTTTGTGTTATAACGAAAAATAAAAGCAAAACAATAATCGATTTCGAGTAAAACAATGAGAAAAAAGTTGGAAACAGAGATCCAAATATCCGATGACTTGGATTTGATTGCTATCACATAATTTCCAAACACGACAGGGATGACCACTAAGAGCTATATCTACCAAATAAAGATATCAATAATTGAATTAGTTTTTAATTGAACCCTAACCCAGGGGGTAGTTCCTCAATCTAGCTCCTGGTTGATATCATTTGATCAAGCTGTGTTCTGGTCAATTGATCCTGCTGAGCATGATATATTGAGTTGAGACCCGGTGCCCATCTCTGATAAACTGTGATGAACTCCATATAAATTAAGTTATTCTTCGATTGAAACTCGAGTTTCTCTGTCAATGAAATTCATTGCAATCGACTTCTGTTTGAGATCAATGTCAACAAAAATTTGATCAAAACATTGAATGAAAGGCAAAACAATAATATTTTCCATTCATTTGTTGAAAGACTTCTTCAATGAGTCTGAAGTAATTGGAGTCAATGAACTGAGCTAGCTCAAGATGGTGATGATTTTCATTTTCATCCAAAAATTTCAATCAATTTTCTAATTGAATCCCTTTTTGCGGATGTATACCAAAGCCATTCTTCTGGAGATTTATCTGAAAACGTTTTGTTGTATTTGAGAGACAATCGGATGAGCGGACGATTCGGTCCCAGAATTTAATTACTTGCGATCAGTTGTGATGTCACTCCAATGGCAGACCATTTAATTAATTAAATCTTTTTTGAACTCAAGATATCAGATAAATCTTTAGCTACTCTTTCGTTATATAAATAGATTTCTTCCGTTTGTATCCCTTTTTCTCTGATTGTATTCTTTGTGTCGACACTAAAAAGAGTTCATTTTATAAATTGAAACTTTTTTTCCTACAAATTGATTAAATAAATTCAATTAGTTTTTTTAACAAGTTAATTTGATCAAAAAATATAAACCATAACAAATTATATATCAGTTTATGAACTTACAGGGATTAATCTTCTTAATCATGAATTATTGCCTTGGTTATTCTTATCGGATATTTATTCAAATAACCTTTTGTTATAACATTTGAATTGAATGAAAATAGATTTTACATATCATTGAAATATATTCTTAAAAGAATGAAATTCACAGATAATGTCAGAAATGACTTCAATGGCTTCAATGCCTGCAATAGTCGCTATCATTTCAATTGAGTCTAATGTCTGCCACAGAAAAGGAGTAGAAATAAGAGAAGACTTTTGACTTTTATTCGCAAAACTCAAGAATATAAATGTCTTCAAAATTCAAGTCTAATAGAAATCGGAAATCTTTGATTCAAAAGCAAAAGAAAAGCGAAAAAAATAAAACTCTGTTTTCGTTTGAACTTTGAGTCTAAATGAATGGAAAATAGATTTAAAGACAATATATTTGTTTGAATCAAATCAGGCGAACAAAACAAAACATGGATGTGTTCCGCACCGAGTCATTGGCCAACAGATTTGATGGCTTTTCATAAGATTTGACCTTTTATATGACCAAGACAACTTATGTCTTTATCCAGAAAGGCTGTAAAATAAAATAGAAATCATTAAATTTTGAACAAATATTTTCATCATTCATGGTATCGGAATTATGCTAATTAAAGTAATGTTATCCAAGTCCTATTACTTTTGTTGTTGTGATATAACAAGATCAAAAGATGAATTGTCACATGAATCGTGATTTCATATCATTATTTGATTTGATAATTGAAAAAACGAGTAATAAAAAGGCGTTTCTTTCACATTATTTTATTATAGTTTTGATTGCATTTTGATCTTTGATTCAATTCCTGTGTTAACTAAAGCGTCAAAAATGATTCTGAAATCCGATTCAATTGGTTTTTCTAACAAATTATATGTTATAATAATAGACACACCTTTTCATGAGCTGACAAACTGTGAACTGCACTCACTTTCGGCAATAATATGGGGAAGACTCAGGCGTTTCACTCTCTCTCCGGCAGTATTTCTCATGTAATACATATGCGATCGACAGTTAGTCTTCAGTTGAGTCCATATATTGATCGATAAGATGTGAAACGAATTCCATATTTTGACATTTGGTTCGATTGCATATAAACATTAGGTATGGGCTTATGTTCGCATGACTTTCCTCTCTGTGGTCTTCCCATACGATTCTTCCCTCAACTCAACTCCTACTCCACTCCTGCTCTCAATTCGAGTAATTCCTGTCCAAAAGTTTTTCACTCCAATAAACTGAATTCCATTTCTCAATATTTCCTCTCATTTTGATTAATAATAAATTCAATGGATTCCGGAATTCAGACCTAAAATATAAGTAAACTATTTAGAGAACTGATAGCGAATTTTAAAACTGATCTCAACTTGTTCAAATTGGTTGAGAATCTTAGTCCAATATCAAGTCGTGATAAGACATGAAGTGCGGGAAAGGGATGTGTTATTGTGTATGAATGGTATGAAAGGCTACTATTATTGAATGCAAATAATCTTTAATAGAAATCGAAAGCTCTCTTCGAAGTCAATAAACTCGACGATCATTACTGAAAATGTAGTTCAATAGTAGGGATAGTCATCAAAATATATTGAAAGCGATGGTCTGTTCAGCACTTGAGTGTCTGAAATTCAGTTTCAAACTTTGAAAATAACCCAATTTTGTCGAAAGTTTCAAATTCATAGTAAACAAGGTAATTGTTAAATTTTATAGTCATCCAAAAGTTTCTCAACTGATTTGAATAAAATGAGGAAAACTTTTTTTCTAAAGTAAAAAAAATAAGAATAAAATCAAAAATTCTGTTGAAATTCAATATAAAATTTGAGAGGAAATGAAAGTGAGAGCGAAAATTGCCATTTCGTTGTGCATACAAATTCTGGTTTTCAATATTTTTCATTATTCTGAGCCATACATACGCTCATCATTTGCTGAGAGATTGAGCTTTCATTTCATATTTTTTGATGAATTATCTTCACTTCAGAGAAAAACCTTTTCCTTGATATATATTATTCAAAATATAAACCACAAAATATTCCCAAAACTATTTGATATCGAATTATACTTCAAATCATAACTTCACTCAATTTACTATTCAGTCTCTAATAGAGTTTTTTCTCTCAAACAAAGTTTGTTTGCAGTCATAGAGACTTCAATAACTTATTTGAGTCATTAATCTTTCACAATATCATTGATATGCAAATTGTTGGCAAAATATTAACAATACTCTTGTAAACTGAGACCAGACTGAGGGACATTTATCACTTTTTATGAAAGTAAAAAAAACTTTGCTCTAAGAGTCAACCCTTTCACTAATGTTCCGGTAATTTATTGATTTAATTTCATTGCAATAAAATTGTGCTCCGATTGTAAATGTTTTTAGTTTTTTTTCAGTTGACTCTAAGGCTCAGTAAATGATATATTTTTTGATTTGCAATTCAAATAAAAGGTTTAAAATATGTTAATCTCTGATCGACTCTTCCCTTTCTCTTCCCTTTTTTGGATACATTTTGTGTTTCGAATGATAAATGTTTTCAAATGTTTTTCTTTTCTTGTGTTCAAAGATTGAATTGAGTCTCAAAATAAACGAATTATTTGATTCTTTCAATTGATTTCTCTCTTAAATTGATTTGAGTTTTGGCTCAAAACAACTCTTTCTCAACAGAATCTGAATACAAAAGTCATTCACTGTTTGACATATCAATTAATCTTGATAAATAATTCATATTAAAAATACAAGGTAGTATTCGCACACCAAATGAAATGGTACAATAAGATTTTAGTATAAAAATTGGCCAAGATTACATAATTTAATTAATAAAATATTATTTTCCTAATGAATTACTTTTTGAATATCAAATAGATTTCTTGATTGACGTAAAATTCAAATGAAATTAATTTAATCACTGAAATGATTACTTATTTTGACACAAATTTCATTAATATAAAGATCTAGATTGTTTAAACTGTAAGGATAACACAAAATCTATCATTCATTTGAATGCCGAGGAAAATATGATTTTCTGCGATAATATAAGGTTTCAGTTAATTTATTTTTGGCGTTACCCTCACTAACGATGTTTTAATTGACTTTTTCTTAATTACTATATCTCTATATTTCGCTTCAATTAGTAGATTCTGTCAAACAATTGGTTAGAGTAGAGCACAGACTCTGACTTATATCTAAATGTTTTGATTTGAATTTAGATTTATGACTGATTTCACTGATATTATAATTTATAACTCAATTTCATTGTTTGATATTTAAATAAAATTCAATTTTTAAAAATATTATGGATTTTCATCTTTTATGTAAACCATTAAATAGAATTCAAATATTCATTTGTCGGAAAGGTTTGCAAATTTAAGCCTCAATTTTAAAGTCAAATATTTGCGAACACTTTGCACTCAAACTATTGTCAATTGGGAAACAAAATTTGTTACGAAACGAAAACTTTGATAAACTTTTTTTCATTTAGAGTTCGTTTTTATATAAAATACTCAAATATCAAACCAAAACTCAATATTCAATATTAAGACATTTGAGTTGAACTTGTCAAGTAAATCACCATGTGCAAGGTTAATCAATCAACCAGACAAAAATGACTAAATGGTGATATAAAACTCATTTTAATGACTGCCCTAGACAGATTCTATGAATTTTGCCTCTATAAAGACATCAAGGTTCTTGACAACTTCATGAATAAAGCATCAGAGTAAAATTCAACTACTTAAATATTTTTTTTTTGCAAATATGTTCGTATTTTGATCTTGCTTGAATATCTTACAAGTATTAATAAATATTCAGTAAGAATTATATTGATTTGTAGTTAATTTGAATTTCTTGTTATATATTTGCAAATATAAAACAAAAAACAAAAATATATGGTTGCAAATAAAATGATCCGTCACATCGTTACAAGTTTTTATAATGACAGTAAAAATATAGTCCTCACAAATATTTAATGAAATATTGATTACAAACAAATGACTTTATGTTTCATTTATTCGTTTAATCTCTGCGTCGTTTTCACTCAAAATAATTATATTTAAATCATTTGAAAAAAATATTAATTTCTTTCGAGTCTTATATCAATTTACAAAAGCCTTTTGTTTTGTATGAAAAATGTCTGAAAGAATACCTCATTTAAATGTAAGTCGAGTTTTCAACCAATAATATGCAATGGTTTTATATTGTGGTTAAAGATTTCAATAGAAGAATGGGCGGGGGCACAGTTAACTTGGGACTATCAAATGAGTCAATGGAATTTAACGGGTCCTATGATGGAAGTGCTCAACATTTTATCAAAAAATCGTTTCAATTATACATTGATAAGAGCCGACGACAAACAGTGGGGTATTTTAGTCAACAACAGTTGGACGGGTAGGTCGACCCTCAATAGAATTTTTTATATTAAGTTTATTTACTAAAAGGGGCGATGGGTTTACTCGAGAGAAATGAAAGCGATTTGGCTTTGGGTCCGATAGCACTGACATACCAAAGAAGTCTCGTCTCTCCCTTCACTACACAACTGTTTGCAGACGAGATGACAATTCTGTCCACTCATTGGCGTTCAGAGGTCGACATTTTTAAGCCGTTGTCTCAATTTCTTGATCACTATTTATGGTCTTTGTTTCCGATATCTCTTCTGGTATTGAGTTTTGTTTCCAGTTTTACAAACATTTGCCGTAAAAATAAGTCTCCGTTTGAACTAAAGTAAGAAAAAAAGAGAAAAAGTCTTTTGTCTTCATTTGATTGCTTTAGTCTACTATTAATAGCAAATCAATTGACATATTTTCAGCCAAAATAATAGGTTAACAGCGATTCATATAATGGCCAAACATTTTCAGATATTAATCGTTATCTTATTATTGAGAGGAAACGGTTTGACCCAAACCCACGTCTCAAACATTAGTAGATATGAAATAATTTTAATATCAATGACTTCATTATTTCTGACGACAATGATGTCGGCGCTCATCGGTATGTCTGTTATCGCTGGACCTGAACAGGAAAATATTGATTCATTGGATGAACTGATGGTCTATGATGTGAAACCATACTTACAGGAGGGTTCCTATCAGAAGGAACTCTTCATCAATAGTTCGGTTAATGTATATCAAAGGGTTTGGCAAAAGTTGGCCAATAATTTGGTTTCACTTGACTTCATGTTTAACGACCAGTTTATCGACGATTTGATAAAAAGAAAGACTGTTATTATCGATGGCTTAACAAATCTCAACGGTTTGGCCGCAAATTTTTGTTCAGGAAATCCAAATTCAAAGCTATATTTTGGTAGAAAAATATTTAATATTCTGAGCGATTGTCAAATATTCAAATCAATTGTTCATTTGTTGTCTGATAGGAAGGGAAAGCTTTCTTCCGACACAATTCGTATTAATGACGAGCAGAAAATTTTGTGAATCTCATCCGGGTTTTCATCAATATTTCAATGAAGCCGTTCTTCGTTTGACTTCTTCAGGAATTTTCAACGAACTGATGGACAAAATTTTCAGCCAATCTATTAAATGCAAAGTTTGTAAACAGGAATATAGAAATATTATCTCAAATTTTAAGGCAAATCCTTTCAAACTTTTTGATCTAAAATGGATTTTCAATGCCTTTATTTATATGACATTTATTAATGTTTTTGTATTCTCTTCGGAAATAGTCTTAAAAAGAAAATTTTTCAGGAAATGGATAAATAAATAAATGAATTTTCATTATTTAGAAAATAATTTAATTATTAATAAAATAAATTTTTGATGTTTTCCGCAAATTTGAGTAAAATTTATTTAAAACCACAGATTTTCAGGCAATCAAATGTTTCAGAGCTTTGGCGTAAATAATAAAAAGATTTTACTCTCTTTCCTAATATATCTGATGGAAAGGTATTAATAAATTATAACTCATTATATGAATTGCAAAAGTTTTGGCCATTGTTTAAGCCATCAGTTGTTTGCCATTTATAAGTGATTGGAAATAATTCATGAGGTATTATATTTGGTCTATTCATAATCAATCTTTTATTATATATCCAACCAAAACATCTTTAACTGTAAACAACAAAAAATATCAAATACCAAGAATGAAAATAGCTGGAAATAAATTTCCCATGATGATTAATTATAAGAAATCCGTATTTTAAATGAATAGATATAATTAATGATAGTTTTTCTCATGAAATCTCAATTAATAACTTGATATTTTTCTTATCGTATTTTCTTGAAGTTCTCAATTCAAATACTACCTTGTTTATAAGTTAGTTGGAAATTTTAATTTTACTATCATATGAAATGTCGTCAAATATGGTGTTTAGAAGATTTTGGACAAATATTGTCACATTTTTCACAATTCTTCTAAAATTGAATATTTTCGGAGAAATTCGTGAAAAAATGAAAACTAAATTCAAAGGTGTTTTAAAACAAGATTTTGATGAAAATTATTACATAAACAAAATCGAAGTATTTTTTGTCAAATTCAATATAATTGTCGCCAAATCTTTTGAAGACTATTTAAATGGCAAACAAACCAAAAGAAGACTCTGTTTAGTAGTCTTTCATAAACTGATTTTCTTTATATTTGTCTTAAGATATACAATGATTGCAATTTTTCCCACAAAAATTATTCGCTATTTGTTTAATGATTTTACGATTATATTCTCAAACTCAAGAACAGTGGCATTATCGTACGCTGCCGTCAATTTAGCATGTTTATGTGCCATTCTTATGTATTCTTACCAAGAATTATATGATCCCAACTCAATACTCAAATTAATGAATGACATCAGAAAAGGTGAAAATGAAGTCAAACTTAATTCAATTCATCAAAAACTGATTGAAAAGCGATTCAATTTCATTACTCATTACTTATTGAATCAAACGATGCATTCAATGGCAATATTCACAGCAATTTTAAACGCATTGTTCAATATTTTTGCCTATTTTGTAGAAAACACAAATTATTCGATAATCAATACAATGTTTTGGATATCGGCAACATTTTTATGGATTAACCACTTTTATTCAGTATTTTATGGGACCGTCACTTCCTTTTATTTCGCAAACCTTTTCGTTAGATTGAAATTCAAAGAAATCAACGATAGCTTCAAATTGTGTCAATTGAATGGCAATCGCAAGAAATTGATGAAAACGATTTGCGAACACAACTCTCTTTCAATACTTGTCGATAAACTCAACAATTGTATCAAAATTTTATTATTTATATTCATATATTTGGGAACTCCAGGACTGGAAATATTCTTTTATGTGATTCTTTCAGAAGAAACTGGACGTTATATGCGCTTAGGGTTCACTCTTATCTTCCTATTCACTGCATTTCTTTTACTTGAAATTATCTTTTTGTCCGCTCAGGTGTCCAGAGCTGCTCATCAGTCCTATCCCTTAATTAACTCGATTTCAGTGAAACATAAGAATAAATTGTCGATTAGAGACACATTCAAAGTCATGTCATTTATAGAGAAACTGAGTGGTCCTGTCATTGGCTTCTATTGCTATCAATTGTTTCCTATGAATAGCTCTGAGATTTATGAATATGTGGTAAATGCTATCAAAATGTATTTATTGATTATTGAATTCTTGTAATTTATCATCAAATTCTCAAATAAAAATAATTTGCTAATTGTGCTTGCTTATTTAATTTAATACTGTCTATTTTAATTGATGACTTAGCTAGATTTGACTTTAATTTAATAAATTTTAAACAAATCAAAGTTGTTTTGCACCAATTTGTTGGGATTACCCGCAAATAATTCTGAATTATATATTTCCATCAATAAGTGCAATCAAAATATCGTAAAATTAAAAGACAAAAATTGGAAAATACCAAGAATAAATTATAAGAATAATTCAATGATTTTCAAATATAATTAATGACTAAAAAATAAAAATAAAATTTCATTAATTTTAAGAAAAATAAAATGTTTTCCTCTGAAAGCGTCGATTTATTATTATTAGTTTCGTGACTCAGGTCATTTCAAAATAAAAGCATGAAAATATTTTGCCCAGGATTGTTTTTATCTGTTTATCAATGATTTCAGTACTTAGAGTAATATTTACCCCAAAATGATTTTATTCAAACAAAAAATTTTGAGAATTTTCAAAATTTTCTTAAAATTGAATGTTTTCGATGAAATTTGTGAAATGATTAGAACTAAATTCAAAAGTGTTTTAAAACAAGATTTTGAAGAAAATCATTTCATAAACAAAATCGAAGTGTTTTTCGTTAAATTCAATATAATTATCGCCAAATCGTTTGAAGACCACATAAATGGCAAACAAAACATAAGAAGACTTTTATTAGTATTGTTTAATAAACTGATTTTCTTCATATATTTTGTCAAATATACTTTGACTGCAGTCTATCCCAAGCAATGGATCCGAGAGATGGTGTGTGACTATACCATCTTATTTTCAAACTCGAGGACCATTTCTTTGGTGTACAGTCTGTCCACTCTTTGCGCTCTATTCCTGACTGTAATGTACTCCTATCAGGAATTGAATAATTCGGATTCAATTCTTAGATTCTTAAATGATATCAGAAAAGGTAAAAATGAAATCAAACTGAATTCAATTCACCAAAAAAAGATTCAAAGTCTATTCAATTTCATAACTCATTATCTATTGAACCAAATAGTCTATTCACTGACTTTGTTTGCATTTGTTTTCAATGTTTTAATAACAACTTACACTTATTTTATGGGAAACTATTCGTTGATTAATATAATGTTATGGAATGTTGGGACCCTTTTCTGGGCCAATCATTTTTTCGCTATATTTTATGGGACCGTCACTTCCTTTTATTTCGCAAACCTTTTCGTTAGATTAAAATTCAAAGAAATCAACGATAGCTTCAAATGGTGTCAATTGAATGGCAATCGCAAGAAATTGATGAAAACGATTTGCGAACACAACTCTCTTTCGATACTTGTCAATAAACTCAACAATTATATCAAATATGGATTATTCGTAAACGTAATTTTAGGTCCCCCAGCTCTCGAGACTACATTTTACATAAGTTTATCAAAAGAGACAGGGTACTATCTGCGTATTTCATTCGCTATTCTTCTGATCTTTACAGCGATTATTTGTTTTCTTGTGAACTCTTTGCCCTCAAAAGTGGCTAAAGGGGCTCATATGTCATACCCTCTAATCAACTCTATATTAGTCAAACAAAGCGATAAATTTTCTATAAAAGAAAAATTGAAAATCTGTTCATTTATTGAAAAACTTTCGGGTCCTGTCATTGGCTTCTATTGCTATGACTTGTTTCCGATGACTAGTTTTGAATTCTATGTATATGTCATAAATTCAATTAAAATGTATTTCTTGATCATTGAATTCCTGTAATTAAATCTATTTCCGCAATAAATACTGATAATCACAAAATAATTAACATGGTAAAACATAATCAAAACTCATTTCGAACAAAATTTTTACATCTCTTGAACATAAATGCTTGAAACGACATACTATTTGTAAACATAAGAGCTAAGAGCACTTTATTCTGAGTGATGCTGACTATCGCATACCTATTGCTGTTTCAAATCAATTTGATGAGCGCTCAGGTGAGTAGTGCTCTCATCAGTCATTTGACTTAATTAACTCAAATTCATTCAAACATAACAATATATTGTCGATAAAATACTGCATCGAAATAATGTAAATGAGAAACTGTCGTTCCTGTCATTTGACTTCTATTGCTTTGATTTGTTTGCTTTGAATACTTACGAGTTTTTATGAGTATGTAGGGAACGACCACCAAAATGTATTTCCTTATCCTCGAGTTTTTATATAAACTCCAATTGATTGCGAAAATCTTGTCGTTCAGCACACGATCTGCCCTTTTATGACGATTGTAGTGAATCGAGTGATATATAAATGTTTATGTTTTTGTCGAGTGGAGTGTCATTTGGTTGGACTGACAGACACTTCAATGGCAGTCAATAAAAGTATAGACCAAATGATAAAAGAGTGCATCAAATAAAATGCAAATAAAAAACGAATGAAAAGAAGGGAAAAGTCATTGAATTTTGACAATTCAATGGGTTTTCATATGCGATAAAAAAGACGAAAACTAAATCACGAATAAAAGGAATTATTCGATGTATTTGTGACCCACCAAGGTGCTCCACCAAATAAAAACGATTCACTTTTCAACAGAATTGCTTATAATCTCTTCATTTCTGTCAAAAAGGCTTTCAATCAGTTTATTATTGAAATAAAAAACAGTGAAAATATTGGCGCAAATGATTGAGAAGTGAACAAAAAATAACTATAAAAAGTTAGTCTCGAAAAGCAATCAATCATTTGAGACAATTAGGGCTGACTTTAAGCACAAAATTGGAAATCAATTGTGTTTTGCTCTGAAATTAACTCAAAAAGAAAAGGCTCTCAAAAACAAAATATGTTTGAACTCAACTATATTTTGGTGAAAATTGATCCCAATTTTGTTTTGAATCACTTCATGAAATTGAGATCCATTTTCCTTACTTTAGTTCATTTGAAATTCACTTTGAATTCAATACTTTCTGATATAATCCTATTATAATTTTTAAGTCAAATCTAAAACCATTGAAATTATTTTGTTTTCAGAATATTAGAGAAATCTTTTGTTTGAATTAAATTATAATTGAATTTATATTTTCTCTCAAAACTAATATAAATCTATTGAATAAAGAATAGGAATAAATGAGAATTGAATTCAATTTAAAGTCAAATCATTTGGGAATTATTGCACTAAAGGTTTGCCAATAGTTTTACTAAACATTTTCAAAAAAATAAGAGAATTTTTATTCATTAATAGAGTCAACGCTTTTGTCATATTAATTGAATTTTCACGTTAACTATGCATTGATTATGTGATGAACTTTCACCAAATCATTTGTTCCACACACAAAGTAATCTAATAAGATAATTTATAATCATTCAAAATCTAAATCTAGTTATTTGTTTGACTAATTTCATGTTCAATCTAATTCATGTCGAGTCATATGAGCACTGGAAAGGTGTCACCCCTTTCTTCCTTCTTAACTGCAGTACATCGATAACTGACCCATAGTTTTGAACACAAAAAACAAAGAGAATAAGAATCAAAAGAAGTGATAACTTGGAACTAAAGTCCAAAAACTAAATCTAATATCTCTTTGAGAGATGAGAAAACATTTGGGAATAAGTTTGGATCAAATCCTAGTGCTGTGCGAATCGGTGTAAAAACATTGATCATAACGTCGAGCATCTGATGCATGTCTTCATCGTCAGCACCGATACCTACATTTCCTGTGGCACACGATTTATCATTACTAACGGAAACGCTTGCGATTCAGCAAAAGGATGGGATAACTGTCTGACAATTCCTAAGGACTGTTGGCTCAAGAATTACAATGAGATGAATATTCTTTATGTCTGTTCTCTCGACTGTTGTTAAGAATGAAAATATAAATAAGTTTTGATAACTCAAAGAATAATCGCAAAACTTTTAAAAACAACTTTTAATCGAAATATTTCTCAAGAATTTTGAATCAAATACCAAAAGCTTTGAAAACTTATTTTGAATTCAAATTAAGTTTAAGAATGAGTCAAATAATGAAATACTTTTGTTGTTATTATTTATATTATTATTATTATTATTATTTCCGTTCAGATATCAAAGGATTTAAACAAATCAATGGCATTAGTGTCACCACATATTCAACTTCTTATTGTATATAATGCCGCGAAATGCAGACAATAGCTGTGAAAGGACTGGCAGTTTCAATGTACCCTTTCTTTTGTTATTCTGGATCAATATCTATCTCTATATTGAAGTCAGACTACTGTCCAATATATCGACTTTATGTGTGAAACTGTTACTAATATTTGGCACTAATATGGTCTCAAACTAAACAAATAGTGTGTTAGGAAAGGGATAAAAACGACACTTCATTGCCAAACAACGAACTTAATTGAGTCGAAGCCATGTTTTTACTGCGAAATCCCATTTGTATTATCCTTTGCCTTCATTTCTAATCACATTTTATTCATAAACAACACAAATGTGTCTCTTATTTGCAAATATTATAGTCATTTACCAAACAGTAAATGAGAAGTGATTTCCACAAAAATAGATATAATTTATCAAAACCTCAAATAACACAAAAAATTATTCAATAATTTCTGAACAAAATAAGAGAATCGTTGGAATTATATAATACTATTTGACTAAAGAGAATATCTCATTGAACAACCTTGGTGGTCGAATGTGCTAAAATAACAGAATAACAAGTTAACTATAAATATTAATACAATACAGTACAAGCACAATTCTTGTTTTTGATTGCAAGCAAATACTAGTTTTCCTATGAATTGGAATAAAAAAGAGTAAAAACCTCTCAGAATGAGGAGAATATCGGATATATTTCCGTCTCTTTTATCAAATATTGATCTCAAGAATAAAGAGAAGGAAATGATTTGATGTCTTGTCTGCCACTCATTACTCTAATTAAACAAACAAAAGATACCAATGTTTCCGATAAATTAGTTTTCATTTCTGATTAAAAGGATATGAAACGCATCCCTTTGTCATCAGTTGTGCCCAAAATCTAATATAAGATATGAAATATTGTTTTATACGCAAAATATTCTATAAATTTATAGAATTTATCACAAAATAGAGTTCAATAATCTGTTAGAAGAGTCACGAAATGAATATAAAATGAGACGAAAAGACTAAAAATTTCTTAAAAACTGTTTCGTGTTTTACGAGACTCATCACAATTGTGACAACTCTTAGTTTCAATGAATTATTGTCATCGAGTGATGACAACTCTCGAGTAAAATATATTCATAAATTCATTCGTTTATAATTCGCTCAGAATATTGTAATTAATGTAAAAACCATAGAAAGGGTTCAATAGTTTATTTTTGAATAAATATTTGATTTTATATAAAAATTCTGTGAAAATATGGTTTTTAATGATTCGACAAAAAATTGTTAAAAACATATATATATTGAGATGAGTTGTGCAAGATCATCAATTTTCAAGTAGATTGAAAAGCTTGAATTCAGCTGATCATGCTCAATTCAATGATGGGCTATGTTCTCATAAGGGGTACTTAAAAATGTTTTCATCACATCTTCAAAGTTTTGGATTTATTTTTTGAATCAAAAATTTTGTGAATAATATTTAAGTCAATAAACAAAATATAATTCAAATGAAAGAAAAATATTGCAATCATTTCAACAAATAAACGAAATGTGTTTTTGTCGATAATCAGAATCAACTCTGATAGTCAAGATCATTTTAACTAAATAATAAGTACCAACTTTAAATCCATTTATCATCAAGATCAAATATTACTCAAAATCTAAGCGAAGAATGATGAAGATTTTCAAATGCTCAAGTGAATAATTCAAGAATATTAATGACCTTGCTCGTATTTGATTTCAATGAAAATGAAACTTATGGAAAGAAATGGAAAGAATTGTAATCCGATATTGAAATACTCACAATTTGTTTGTAATTTGAATCTTATTTTTATGTAAATTATGGAAAAAATTGCGAAAAAAGAATTCAAAGGCTTTTGAAAATACAAATCATTGATAAAAGTAATGAACGAAAGTTTGAGTAAAAGTCTAATAAGTTTTGACATTAGATTCAGAATTTTTTTTGCATTTTATTTGTCATTAGATTTCTTCGCCAAACATAAGACAAACTAATATATCGGTCGTTAACTCAAACTTTAGTTCAATGAAAACATTAGTTGTTTTGGCGTTTGTTATGATTTGGGTTCAGAAAAAGCCAACACTTCTTGTGTTTGGCGTATGTCTGAAGAATTTTTGCCATTACTTTGTTAATGATCGCCACAAAAGGCACAGACAATCTGTGCGGCGGTTTTCGGTTCCGCACACAATGGGGACGGGAAGGGGAGAGACAACACACCATATATTTGGTGTCAGTTTGTGTCACATTTTGTCGTAATATGTCTTAACCCTAAGAAAAGGTTAGAATCAATCAAATGAATAGCAAATGAGGAAAATGAGGACAAACTCTATTAGAGACACAAATAATAGATTTCATCGATTTATTACATTAATAGCAAAACAACTCATTATTCGGTCCCAGAAGTAGGCTTTCCGTTCGCTATTATACTAATGTCCGACAAATAATGGCTTAAAATCAGCTTTTCTTCAGATTATAATCATTTTCAATGAATTGAAGACATTTTTAGTTATTTTGTTCTTCAGTCGAGTCTTGAATTCAAATAAAAACAAAATTCAATTCAAAACAATATTTTTTAATTTGAAATCAAAAGTAATCTGAAAAACAAAACACAATATAAATGTAATTAAGTATTAATTGAGTTAAACACAAATTATTGATAATTTCAATCAAACGTTAAGTAAAATGTTTACGTAATTAAGAAATGAGTTTAAAAAATATCGAGAGTGGTATCAAAAGTTTCAAATTGAAAGACATTCAAACACTTCGTTTGTATCCGAACCGCAATTTTTTGGATGTCTTCTCGAGTTGTCGTCGCTTACGGTCCGCCTCTTTGGCTGCCTTACGGGGCTTTCCAGTGGACGCCCGCTTTGACACCACTTTCTTGGGACCTACTCTTTTGCCAACTCTATGACCTTTGGATTGTTTGAATTGATTAATGAGTTGTCGGCAGTCTTTTAAAACCTTTTCCTCTTCCCACGTGTCCTCCCATACGACTAAATACTCCGTTTGTCCGTCGCGTCCGACCCTCGACGACAAAACCTCTTTAACCACTGAATTATCTTCAGATTCGGATTTTGATTTTTTCGGTGTTTTTGGAGGCATTTCAATAAATTATTGTCTTTTAATTATTTGACAATAAATTGATTGAAATCTCAACAAAAATGTCTGAAAAATGGTTTGAAATGAATTGAAGTGAACTCTAATTGAAGTGAACTCTAGACTCGACTCTCGAATGACTCTCAAAATCGTTTGGAAAACGATTTCAATAAAACTTCAAAATTGAGTGAAATTAGGGGTAAAACAAATATATCATTACTTTAAGTCAATATCTGAGTGACTGACCCCTAAACTTCAATTTTGTGAATACTGTTCAGGAATTTTCCTAATCTCGCAAATAATAAATCCAATGATAAGATGAAAGGAGAGGTCATTTTCAGTATCCAAGTCAATGACCATAGACTCAGTTGAATCCGATTTGAGTATCGACTCGAGGCTCAAGTCATTGATTCCTGTGTTAAGCCATTAGTATTACACATAATATAATTGACTGTTTTGTCCATTTGTGGCACTAATCAGTTCTTATAACAAATGGTGTTCCCATTGAACGGCTGTCTCTCACCTGCGATAAGAATTG
The DNA here is from genome assembly GCA_034700625.1 of Tectocepheus velatus. Classification (NCBI taxonomy): domain Eukaryota; kingdom Metazoa; phylum Arthropoda; class Arachnida; order Sarcoptiformes; family Tectocepheidae; genus Tectocepheus; species Tectocepheus velatus. Next base: position 4,894 of record JAQIXV010000309.1, on the reverse strand, counting down.
ATAGCTATTTGTTGACGCAATTTATTATTGGTTTTTGTCATTGTTTTCGGTGACAATAATCTGATTTGTCTTACAATACATACAAACACTTCACTAATGAACTAATTTTTGACACAAAATACTACCAAAAGAACACTTTTTAGTCATTTATAGCCAAAAACAGGAGATTATCAATACTTTGACACAAGTTCTTGGAAATGATATGATCTACAGATGAGAGGAAAGAGAGCCTCAGGACTAAGCATTTAGATAATGATGGTAGATGATGCTAGATCAGTTTCGAGAGCGCGCGACGACCCTCTCATCATAATATTATGTGTAATCTATGGGATGTCTGTCCACTCATGCGATTAGAAAAAGGATCTGATCCTCATTTTTGTAGTTTTCTGTTCGACTCCTATTAAGTTACAGATTATTAGAGGGAAAGACATTCTCCCGATTCTGAGCGAAACAAAAAGTTGGCAAAAGTTTTATCAGAAGAATAAATGGTTTGAGAATTGAATTGCAATAAAATTTATTTAATAAGAATGTGAACTGAATTTCCGATAACTATTTTTTCTGGTCTTATCGGACAATAAATGGGACATAATTTTCAACTCATCGGAAACTATCACTTCTATTGGTTTTGCCATTAATTTTGAAGATATACTCCAAAGAGTCAATACTTTTGCCTTCTCTCGAGAGTTCTCTTTGAAAACCGAAACTAAATTAAAGTAAATAATAGAAAAATAAAATGTTTTGAATGTTTGTCCAAATCTGTGATATGACTGAAATTTTAAGACAAACCATATTTTGAAGAATTCATTGAATTTTGTGATTGAAGTGTCTCTCGAAGAAAGTCTTTCGCAAAAATAAATCTGAAGTTTATTTTGAGTCAAATCTAAAACCGATCTATTATTGCAGTCATTCATCGATTTTGTCAAACGTTTGCTTTGAATTGAATTCAAGCATAAGAGGTGTCAATCATTTGAAGAAAGACTCACTGAATGCCACATCAAGTGCTGACTCGTGAGAATTCCTAAAAATTAATGTGCCATGTTAACTCGTTTATTTCTGTGCTTATTCAATTCTTGTTACTAGCTCAAATTATTGTGAGCAAAATGAAAGAGTAAGGACCACTTTTAGATAATATAATACACATGTATGTTATGTATGTTCACAAAAACATATGCGACTACTTTCGAAAGGACTCCTAAACATCGCTTTAATTTGTCATTAGATATCAATCGAGTCATTCAAATGAATGTTTGATTTGAAAAATAATAAAAACTTCTTTCAAGACCTCAAATGGATTTAGAGTTCAATAAATTTGTTGGAATTTGTCGAAAGTTTGTCTACTTTTTGACAAAAGACATCGAAAACGGAGCAAAAAGTGATATAAATGGTTGGAATAAAAGGACTGGTATTGTGTTCATTGAATTTATGTTCTGTCGAAACGACTTTCCCTTTTGATTGTCGGCCACTTCTTTGGTGACAGTAGTGTAAAGAAAATCAGTTCATAATAAAAGGAATTGCTTTCAAAGTCAGACATTAATTGAAAGCAAGTTTTGGAGAAGAGTCAGATCCAACGGTTAGCACTGGATTAGCGATGAGTGACAGACAGAACGGGACAACAGCTCAGCACAGAATCCCTAAAACCAGGCTTTTGGCAGACATTGGAAGACACGTAGAATCGCATTACAAATAAAATATCTGAAGATTGAAACCTAAGACAAGACATTTATTTTGTGTCTATTTTAGTGAATAACTACTGATTTCATAGAGTTTTTGCTTTTGATTGTTAGCTATGAATGCGGTCTCTATTGGTCTCACTATTGGTCTCAATACAGAATCAGAGCCGCAATTATTTGGACACTAAAGGCATCGATAGTTCTTATGGTTTACGATCTTTTGGTTATCTTTTATGTCTTTTGTATGAATCGGACATAACATTCAGTGCTCTAATAATTTTTCTTTTGCCTACTCTTTGGGAACAAATTCCTGAAGTCTTTCCTCTCTTTCCTCTCATTTATTGCTTTTTTCCAACAAATCTAATAAAGAATGCGTTAAATAATGTCTGAAATTATGATAAATCGATGTAATTATTCAAAACTGCATTTCATTTGTGCCGTAAATTAATGTCCTTTGACTCAAATTTTTAATAATAAAATCAAATCCAAATAACTGTCAAATAAATCATTCGTTCACTTATTTTGGCAAATGTTTTGACTATTGAATGGAAAAAACAGTCTTTGATTAAAAAAAACTTATGGAAATCCCATTGATTTTTTACTCACAGATAGAGACAGCAATATTGCTCTACAGATGTGAATGACCTGCAAGTGTTCAACACATGAAATTCATGTATACCTGTAATTCGTTGAATTAATTTCAGAGTTTTCTTTTGTTTTCTAATTAGTTAAGAATCACTGGTTTTATCAGTTTGTCTCACTTTTGATCGCATGAGTGGCGCACAGAATTGAGAACACAATAAGAGCACAACTCACTATTCTTTAAGAGTCACCAGGGGCATTTAGCCAGAACACAAGTAAAAGAGTATTTCAATTGAGAATCAACTTCAATCACTTTCGCATGATCAAGTTCAAATTTAGTATAACAATGATATCAAAACAAAAGAATAATTTCCATGATCAACAACACATGCAATAGTCAGTCAAAACTCAGACGTATCAGTCTGTGTAATGCCCTTGTTCATTAAAGATATGTCTTGGAGAGTCATGTTTGCGACGAACGAAGTGTTCAATAATTGAAAGTTATTTTTGTGTCAAATAAAGTCTTGTTTTGTGAAAACACTTAACTCTCTCTTAATTTACTGCAAGAAATTCACTTAAGGAGACACTCAAAGGAAAAGACATTTGATTTGAAGCTTTTGTTTCTTTAGTTCTTCAGTCGGACAACAATTTTCTTTAAGAGACGTCTCTTAAAACACTGCAAACATTTTCAATGAATTATTAGACAATTATTTGAAACAAAAAAAACAAATTTTTCATTCAAATGAATGAATAGATTTTAAAATTAGAACAAATTCTTCACAAATTATGGCACAAGTCGTGGCAAACGCCAGAAATGATAAAAATATGAATTGGATTTTTAATGAGAAGTATAAACTTAGTTTTAAATGATCTTGTTCAAATCAAAGAACCACCAGAACTTCAAAATTAATTAAAAATATGCAAAACTTTACCAAAATTGTAATTAATCGCAAAGAATTCAATTCAGAATATTTTTAAAAAATGATTTCATTTAACAAAATAATGGATTGCTTTCAAACAGAACTCATAAATCTAACGAATGAAAGGGATTTTTATTTTTATAATTATTTAATTTTGAAATAAATTTATTTTAAGAGAAGTTTTGTGGAAAACAAAAATAAATCACAAGAAAAAACATTTTTAAATTCCGACATAAATGTGATTCAAAAGAAAAACCAAAACAAAAGTCTGAATATTCAGAAAAAGTTTGGCATTAAATGACTTTTCCTTTTGCTATCGATTCTGTATTCAAAACGTGAATTACATTTATTATTCATACGAATGAAATCAATCCTCTTTAGGCCCAAAGTCTGATATATCAGTAGAACTAATGACTAAACAGAAAAAAATAATAAATGTTTTCATAGATTGCCATATAATGCAGTCGTCGAACAGAGTCCTCATCTCTTGTAATATCTGAACAAATGTAAGACTTGAGTGGAGTTTGTCATAAAAGCTAATAATAATTACTTTGGGCTAAACATAATTTGTGCGAATAATTCATTATTTTTATTCAACTTTTAATGAACTTCTTTATCGGATCACAAATATTTAGATATGAGACACAAACCAAGAATAACAGGATTTGTCTCACAAGAGAAAACTTAAAACAAAAAATGGCTTTTTTCAGATCCATGAAAAATGTCTTATATTTTGATCTGACAATTGCCACGAGAATCAAACATAAGTGGTTCAAACGGTAATCCCCCTTTTCGCCGAATCTCAAATCGCCGAATCCCACTTGGCCGAAAATTTATGTACCGTTTGGCCGAAAATTTTTTATATCCCTTTTGGCCGAAAAGAAAAATCCCATTTAGCCGAATAAAATTTTCCATGTATCTTTTCGCCGAAAATAAACAACACATGATTGATAAGATAACATAAGATTAGTTGATAAGTTGAGTGCTAATCTTTGGAAAACAAAATTTTTCATTAGTGTTCTGAGAAGCAAACAGAAAAGTAATTATTTAAAATACAGTGAAAACAAGTATTAAAATATTCCTCGGTAGTGTAGTGGTCAGTATCCCGATGGATGCAATTAATCTCGAATGGATCACATCCAGTAAAGGAATGAAAACTCCTTTATTTAATAATTTTCAGTTCAGACTCAGCAAAAAGCTAAACAATGGAAAGGCTTATTGGAAATGTGTAAGAACAGATGTTTGTTTTGTTACATTAGTGACGAATGAAGACATGTTTTGGTCAACAAAAGGTGATCATACACACGCCAATGACGAAATGAAGTTAGAAAGGAAGAAAATAATGAATCAAATGAAGAGAAAAGTGATTGAAAATCCATTGGAGCCAATCCCAAAAGTAAGTAAAATCCTCGGTACAGTATTACTTGATTATGTTGAACACATGCTTTGTACAAGCAATTTGTTCACTTTATTGAGGGGTTCACTATAATAAAATGCATTGAATTTTGATAATTATAGGTAAAGGCTATACAAATAGTATGTTTAGTATATTTAAAGGGGTGGGGTATAGGATATTCTTTAGAAGATTTAGTATCTGAAAAAGGGGTTCATTTTCTAATGATTGAAGTTTTTTACCACCAAGTGTTTTATGAAGTCATTACGTTTTTTATCAAGTTTTTTGGTTGAAAATCAATAAATAAATTAAAATAGGATCAAATGAAT
>JAQIXV010000308.1:0-48771 GCA_034700625.1 Tectocepheus velatus | reverse complement strand
ACTCTTATTAAATTCATTTATCAAATCCAATGAAAATATTTTTAATAAAAATTATTCAATTCTTTTGGAAATGATTTGTCACTCTTTTATACGATTGAGTCTTTCGATTCTTATTGAAAGCAACTCTCTTTTCAAATCAATATACTTGGTCCATTTTCAACTTTTCTAAATTTGTAAGATAACCTTGAGCATAACAAATCTATAGCATAAATACTAAAAAATATAGTAGATATCGCTTTTCTACAAGGTGATTAGAATTATCTCTTTCAAAATTATTCTATCAATTCAAATGAAGCTCGGTCAATTTTCTCATTAGTTTTTAGATATTTAATAAAAAAACTGTTGATTAAAGTTTCATAGCCCTTTTCAACGATATTTTTATATCCGGTTTGAATTTAAGGATTTGTGTGAATATTATTCATGTATTAAAATATTATTAATTTGATTAATATAAGAGAAACAATAAGTTAATTAAAATCAAGAATTCAATTGATCAAGATGAAATCTTGAAATAATCAAGTTTTACGATGAAGTTTTACTTATTCAAAATGAAATGTATTCAAGTAAAATAAAGGCAACGACCAAGCTTAAGAAGCCTTTACTATCTGACCAAGCTGATCAAACCATGACTCCATTCTTTGACTTAAGTTTTTTATATGGAAACAAATTGAGGTCACTATCATTGCTATCATTACTATCATTATTATGACTATCATAATAGCGCTAACTCTTACGGAGAACTATAGCGTCAAATGAAGTATCAAAGTTGAGATTTTCGTATTAAATCTTACTTGATGGTTTCCAAAATTATTTTTCTAGGTTATTTTGACTGCTTCTCAAATTCCTCTTTAAAATAAAATTTTAAATAAAATTTAGAAACATTTCTATCATTACACGAAATATAACATTTTGGTATCTAAAGGCAAATATTCCTATAACAGGAACTCAGCATTTGAAGAGTCATATAGAGCAGGCATGGGCAAGGTCAGCCGGCTCAGAGGGATATAGGGGGCCATTTTTCCAAATTTGCCAAGCTCTTTTCCAAGATGGCGGACCAAAAATGGCTCCCAAAACTCGAAAATGGCCGTTTTCGAGCTAAAATAGGCCTAACTTCGTTGTTTTTCGACCAAATTGTGCACAAATTGTCCTCAATTTAGTTTAATTTAGTCTAAATCCAATTTTTCGGGCAAACTACCGAAAACCCGCCATTTTGCCGATTTTTTGCCTCGACCTCAGGGGGGGGGGGGGTTTCAGAATTTTTCAAGTCAGGAGGAATTTTAGGATGGTACCCCTTGCCCATGCCTGATATAGAGTAGGATTTCAAAGACGTTTGAGATTAGTTAGAATGGATCAGATGATAATCATCCTCATTGTTGATGAGTCATATGTACTTCAATTTTCAAATAATTTGCAGACATTGTCTGAAATCTATTTCTCTATATTTTGAGTCCAATGCAAAGTGTTTGCAAAAAAGTATTGTTTTTTAGTATTTTAAGAAAGTAATCAACAAAAGAGTGTTTTTCTGTTTTGAGGCTTATATTTAAAAACAATTTAAGAGTCTGTTTGGGTCAGTGACCGAACAGCTATCAGAAGGTAAAAGTTTTACGATAACCAACTGACCAATCCGTTCAACTCTTTTGTAAGTTTTGTTAACACAAATAGTTGACTCGCCCTTTGAAATGAAGGCTTGAATGCGTCTAAAATACAACAAATAACACTAAACCACAATAAAGTGATTAATCAGTGATTATACGAAAACCCCTCAAAACTATTAATTAATTTATTAAATGAAGAATTTTATTGAAATCAAATAAATGATAATCGAATCGTTTCACTAAAGCAATGCATAGCATAACGTTATTACAGTCTACAAGGGATGATATCATCATAAAGGAACAGGCAACTTTTTAGGATTTTATCCCTATATGATAATAAGTGTTAACACTATTTCTATTGGGTTACAAAATAAGACAAATTTTCATAAACAAAAATATGAATAAACAATAAAATGACCATTTCAATTCAATTCAATTAATTTATAAGTTTAATTCGAATAAGTTCTAAGATTTTGTCCATACTATGATTAATTTCAAGTTAGGTAAAGTATCTAGGATATTAAGTAACATATGTGGGTATTATTGGGACCGGACTCCGGAGTTAAAGCATGATAATAGCCTTTTGGTAATATCAAGTGTAACTATAAGAGAATGCTTTAGCACTATAGCACCCATAGGCACAGCCGAGACTTTGATTTTGCAATGATAACAGCCATTTATGATATTAAGCGGTAGGATGTCATCCCTTGTAGACTGTATATAATTTTGCTGTACCTGTCCAATACATGTCCAAGACAATTTAACAAGTATAAGTAACTTTCTTCCTCCCTCTCCCTCTTTCTCTATAGTCAATACAAACTACTATTTACCTGGATGTTTACCTGGGTTTATAGATAGTTACATAAACTATATCTCTTGCAGTTAATTATTGGGAGTCTAATGAATGATTGATCTAATAATAGACTCGTCATATTATGCGTCAATTTTTAACATTTTATGAGTAAAATATTTGACACTCAATCGATAAATACATTGTAAGGAATAGTTGAATAATATTTCATAATAAAAGAGATTTACTTAAAATTGTTTTGAATATTAATTAATGAAAATATGAATCAATTGTTAAATGTATTCATTTATTGTCGAAATCAATTGAAAATTTCTTATTAAGGTTTGGAATAACTATTTTAAGGGAGGGATGACTCGATTGGTTTAATGAATGTCTGAAATTAGTTTCAAAATTGTCTACATTTAAGTCAATATCGTTGTGATTGAGGACCAAATCTGCAAATCGTGTCAACTCTTTGTTGAACTGTAGAATCGATTGTTGGATCTGTTGCTGACCAGACATTATTTGATTCAAACAAATGTCACTCTCGTGTCGAACGTCTGCTATTCCATCGAAAAACTCTTTTTCTAAGTGTTTAGAATTGAGTGTCTTTAGTGCCGTCTTTAGTGTCGTCTCTGGTTCTGTCAATAAATGAGATCATCACAAGAGATGACATTAAACGTTAGTCACCTCTACTGCCATCACTACTGCCATCACTACTGCGATCACTACAATTGATTTTGAATATTGAGTGTGAAATGGAGCCATCATTTGATTGTTGATCAATAATATCGGTTAAAATAATATCACAATTCAGATCCGATTCCGAATCCTTTAGAAACAAATTCAAAATTAATGCAAAATTTGTTTCAATAGATTCCATACAAAACTCATTTCGTTTTTTGTTTTATTAATATCTTTTGAGTCTTGAGTTGTAAAACAATTAAACATATCTTCAGTTTTCAGACTATTAACAGTTTGAGGAACAGATGGTTCTTCAGATAACAACCGTTTGTCATATCCTTAGATTAAAAATAGATTTAATAATAATTAATGTTTAAAATCAATTGAAAGGACAAACCCTTTGAAGTTATTCTCTTGAGTTTACACCGAATTTGATCTAAATTTCTATCGAAACCATATTTTTTGAGATGAGTTTGAATTAGTTTATAACCAATTATTTTGGTTTCATATGAATTGAAATCAATTTGAGACCAAATTTCCATCAAAGCATTGGTCTCTTCAAAAGTCCATTGTTTTGCTTCAAACAAATTGTTCTTATGGTAGGGATGAGACTCATGGGAGGGATGGCATCGCTTTGATGAATGTCTTAAATGTCTCATAATTTCAATCATTTGACTCATAATTAATTTGTTTGAAAATAATTGAAATTCCATTCAAAATATGTTTACAAACATTTGTCTAAATATTGACAAAACGTAATCTGAGTAACACTGAGTGCCATCTCACAGTCAGACCAATAATTCATTGAAAAGTATTGAAAAGATATCATTTGATAAAATCATATCAAAATCATATGAATCATACATTTATTACATTTAATGTCAAATTATTGACTCAATGTTTGTCAAAATTTTTAGCTAAAACTTCAGGTAACTCATGGGTCGCCCTTCAATGCCCTTCAACTCTTATAATTAGGAAACAGAATCCATTACTTAAGTAAAAGTTTAGATAATTAGATAAATATATTCAAAACAAATTATTAAACCATTAATTTATTTATCGATAATTTTGTTAAACAAATCGGAAAACTTTTGGCAAAAAAAAGGAATGAAATGTAAAATTCGGAGAAAAAAGTTGAAAATTGTATTTGAATTGTATTTGAATTGATTCGAACATTGATTGGAAATTATACGAAAAATTTAATAATAATACAATGTTTTCATAATTAAAATATATTAATACATAAATTGTTTGAACCGATTGTTTGACCAATTGATCGACTGTTTAACTGAACTTACAATTAGTGAAATCCATTTCTGGGTGCTCTTCCATAAACCTATATATATAAATATAAATGAATTGGTCAAGGCAATCAAGACAATTAGTCATAAGTGATGATTAACATACTTTTTGAGGACTTGTTGTTTCTTTTGGTCCTCACTGGTTGGAAGACCCAATTCTTTCTGTCTCTGGTCATACATCATCTTCTCGACCATAGAACGGGTCTCTCCGTCCAAATCTGAGAGCTTAGAGGCCTCGGGATTCACGGCCTTAGTATTAATTTGGGGATCAGTTGTGACTAATTGTGTCCACCACTCCATTTGATGGATCTTTTCTAAAGTAATGACAACAGTTTTGCTGTCCTGAAGAACCCAACAGCACTCCTCAACTTTCACCTCATTATAGAGTTGGCCGTCAATTATCGGCGCAAATCCTTTCAGACCAACTCTAAGATGTCTTTTTTGATATTCGACGACAACGTCTTTTGCTTTGACTTTGAAAGCGGCCTTCAAAGGGACCCGAACTTCAATTTCTTGAAGTGTTTGAGTCCAACAATAGTTGTCTAAATCACATCCATTGCCGGCATTTGGTTTCAGTTTGTTTTTATCGTTTTCGTCTTCTTCTTCGGTTTCACTCTTTTGGTCCGCCTTTTGGTCACTCTTTTGGTCATTACTTTGAAGAGTAATGTCTTTATTGTTAGCATTTTCTTCATTTTGATTCATTTTTTGTTGCAATTGTATGGCCTCTTCGTCAGTCAATTCAACAATTTTTGGTTTTGAATCGTTAGTAAATTGTTGTCCGAATTGTTCCTCTTCTTCACGTTTTCTTTGTGCGATCTTTTGTAGTCTTTTTCTTTCAGTCTCTTCCCTCTCTTTATTCTTGTTATTCGTCACTTCAATCGCCATTTCCTGCCATTTATTCAATGAATTCAAAACCATTTTCTCTGCCATTCCTTTCTGAGCGCCGGTAAAGAAGTCAGTCTTTCGACACAAGAAACTGAAGAATGTGTCCAAAAGCTGAACAATTGTCCGACAAATCAAATAAAAGTTTAAACAAATTTATCGATAAATCAATTATTATTAATAAGAGCCATAAGACCCACCTCTTGGACGCCTCCCGTGTGTTCTCTGGCCATCGATAGGAGAATTCCATCGAACTTCTCGTCGTTTGCATTCATTTTCTTAATAATTATGAATCGATTGAATGGATTGAAATAAAAAGACTTTTAAACCTTTTATTGTTTCACAAAAGATATGATTAATAAATGTTTTAATGATTTGTTGTTTCGTTTGGTTTCTAGAAATTCATAGAAAATCAACGATTGCTTCAAAACATGTGAAAGAGTTTCAAAATATAATTCACAAATAATGTCAGTCTTTCAAAACATTTTGCAAAACGTTATTAATTGAAAGGATTTCATACCATTTGATATACAATTTGATATACAATTGAATTTTGTATATCAATTGAATTGAATTGAATTTATTAATAATTTTGTTGAAAATGAGCGACGATTTTGAGTATCAATTACAACAAGAATTCAAAGAACAAGAGAAACAACAAAATGATAGTAATATATATCGCGATCCAAATGATGGCACAGAATATGAGTGGAATCAATCAATTAATGGATGGGTTCCGAAGATTGACGACGACTTCATCGCTAAATATCAATCAAATTATGGCTCATTTACTGCCTTTAATGATGAAGAAGAAGAAGTCGTTGTCGACTCGGATCAGTTTGACTCCAATTGTGAGAAAAACGATGCTATCGTTACCACAACTGATGACACAACAGATGACAACAGTTCTAAACCAACAGAAGATAAACAATTAAATGATAATAAAAAGCAATTTGTGTCGAAACTGTTGAACAAACGTAAAGCCGATCCCCAACCGAATGAATGGTTTAATATTTGTGACGAACACAACACTAAAGTATATGTAAGTAATCTTCCTTTGGATACAACAGAACAAGAGTTTCTCCAACTCATGAAGAAGTGCGGACTCATTGAAAAAGACGAAACAAATGAATACAAAATCAAATTATATCGCGATTCCAACGGACAGCTCAAAGGGGACGGACTCTGCACTTATATTAAGATAGAGTCGGTTGAGTTGGCCCTCAATATTCTGGACGGATATCAATTGAAAGACAAGACAATTGCTGTCGAAAGAGCAAAGTTCTCACTTAAAGGACAATACGATCCCTCACTTAAACCCAAACGTAAAAAGAAAGACAAACAGAAAGAGAAGAAAAAAATCGAAAAACTTTTTGATTGGAGACCCGAGAAAATTGTCGGAGAGAGACATAAATCAGAGAAAACGGTTATTATTGCGAATATGTTTGAACCCAAACTCTTTTTAGTCGAACCAAAACTCATTCTCGAATACAGAAGTGATTTAAGGGATGAGTGCACTCAAAAGTGTGGAGAAGTCAAAAGAGTTGACATTTATGACTGTCATCCCGAAGGTGTGGCCGCCATTACCTTCGCTGAGTTTGAGAGCGCAGACAAATGCGTTCAACTAATGAATGGAAGGTTTTTCGCCGGACGTCGACTCACTTCTCATCATTGGGACGGAAAAACCAAATATAAGATCCAAGAAACTGAAGACGAGATACAAAAAAGGCTTCAAATGTGGGATGAATTCCTCGAAAAAGACGACAATTGACTTATCTCTCATCGATTTGTTTAATCATTTATTTATGTTTTCATTTGGTCTTAACTCCCATTTTGTGAATATTTTTTTAAAAATCAAAACTATTGTCTTTCTATCGATTATTTTAAATATAAATAAAATAATGTCTTAAATAATGTCTAAATAATTCACTTCTGACAATAAACTCTGGAAGTGCTCTTCTAATCAATCATTGAAATCATTGTTTGTATTAAAGATTATAGTATTGGTGACAGTCTTTACCGACAATTGAACCTTGGTTATTTTGTATTATTCAAATAAATGTGATATTGCTTTCTCATTATGACTCAACTCTACTTCAAGTGATAATTCAAATCTTTTCGACAATCAGTGACTCATCGATAAGATTGAGGGACAGATTGAGGGACAGCCCATTGAGAACATATTGAGAACAGTTTCTCATATTTTAACGAATTTCAAGTTTTGTCATAATATTGAATGGTTTGGGCAGAAGGTTGTCATCAGTGAAAAAATTAAGATATATTTTGATCAATAAATTAATGTTAAGTAAGTCTGGAGAGTGTCTCTACTCTACAAAACTATATAGTTTTGAATCAATGCTTTGATGATCAGAAACTGCATCAGAGACTACATCACAGACTGTCTCTGAAACTGCATCCAAAACATCCATAAAATCCAATGGAGTTACTACTGATCACTACTCAGTTAACTCATTGACAATATTGGTATGACTTCCAAATGAATGCCTTCCGATGATTGCCATTAGATTTGAATAACTCAATTGGATTGACCATGCTTATTTTGTCTAATTTTCAAAAGTTTAATTTTTTTCTCTAAATATTTAATTTTATTGAAACAAAAAGTATTAAAATATTAAACAAATGATATATTCATTAGTTTTGATGTCTTGTGAGGTAATAAATGGATAGATTGTTGACAAATGATGCCATTGAAAGGACGGTTAGTCCGAATGCCTGTACCGCCGGTGAGACCTTTGCTTCGGAGAACAATAAAACGATTTCTTCGTTTACTGCCTTCAATACTACTCTTATTATTCGTGATTTCGTTGATTTTCGTGACTCTAATGCAAATCGCAGTCATTCACACACATCGACGCCTACAAAGAGGTCCACAAAACAGTCCAAACATTGCTGGAGGGGTCGCACTCATCAACCAATCCTTAGATAATAAGATAACAGAATTACAGCGCAATTTAGTGCCGATCTTATCGACCACTACGGCTAATGGTCTTTCGGCAACCAATAGAGTGTTGCAGTCGAGCGCTGACCACATCTCTAATCAAAAGTTTGTTACGAATCCGAAGATAAAAAAGACAGAAGTGTTGCGCATCGAAGCACTACTCGATAAGAACTTGCCGTCCATTGAGGCCAACACTCAAGTACTTCAAAATCTGGTAAATTTCGGGCGAATTCGACAAATCTTAGACCAGTTCAGTCTCAACCCAGTACTCAATGTATCCACAATTATAGACTCTGTTAGTCAACTGTCGAGACATTCAGTTTTGAATTGGGAACAAACCAACCATTCATTCGATAGTTTTCAACATTTTGTTAATCTGTTACCTCAGAAGACGAAGACTGAAAGTGAGACAAACATTCAAAACAAAAGTTATATTTCTTCAAATCAATTAAATTTTGGCGTCAAAAGTGATGAACTCCTTTCTGATGACCCCTTCCGTGAGTCAAATAGTTTGACACCAAACCAAACAGACTTATGGTTGAAAGAAGACCATCCTTTAGATGAAAGGGCTTTCAATTCATCGACTTATCTGTTGTACAAAACATACGAATCAAAACCGATTTGTTCTTCAGTGCCTCAAAATCTGTGTAAGTCTTCATCTCTTTATCACTAAATTTGTTATTTTTCTTAAAATTTTGTAAATCTATTGAAAAAACATTAAAACGCTTATAAATTGAATTGAATTTAAAATATATATGATTTCGAAACAATTTAATTGTATGCTTGATAATTAGAAAAAATTGAAATTGTCACCTTGTACCAATAATAATTACATTGTATTGTACTAACAATAATCATTTGAGTTATATTCCGATTGAAAGAAAAACTGAAAGACATTTTCAAATGAGATTTCATAACAGATTATGGGAAGGGATTCTATTCATCTGAATAATTGATGATCTGTTCACCGAATAATAGTAAAAATTGAGAACACTTTACTATTTTTACTATAGTTACTAGATCATTAATCTTTGGGATTTCACTTTTTGGTTAGTATTCCGTTTCATCCATTTATTCATCAAAATTAATGATATATTCTTTTCGATCGAATTTTTTTTACTTTGCTTTCACTCAGATTTGAATAAATAGTTATAAAATCGAATAAAAACACACAATACAGAGAAAGCTCACAATAGTGAAACACCTTTTGCCCAAAATTCAGTTCACTATTGCAAGCTTTTTCACTATTGAAAGCCCAAAAATTTCTTGAATCAAGGTAAAAATGCAAATTAAGGCCATTTTTGGGCAAAGAGTCCTTATTTGATATTCAAATTCATATTTTCTCTATCAATTTGATCTGAATTATCTCAAATTTTAATTATAATTTTTGCAAAATTTTTCACTATTACGAGCCTTTCACTATTGACCACTTTCACTATTGTGAGACATTTACTGTATATCAAACTCATACTGTCTTGATTGATCTCTCTCATTTGATAGAATATCAATGTGATTTATTAATATTTCAATAGATTTGCAGAACTAACAAAAATGCCTTAAATTCAGATATGCCCAAGGGAAAAGGAATAATACTTCCCCCTGACGGAAAAATTGCTGACCCCCCCCCCCCCCCATGTTTTTCCGTTACTTTTCGGTAAGTCGGCCGCAAAAACTTGATTTAAACTAAAAAAGCCGGCCGACCTTGGGCTAAACTTGGGCATATCTGCTTAAATTGAATCATATGAAAACTTTAAGACTTAACGATTAAATTATTAATTAAATCAATTAAATAGATGGAAGAGTTCGTATCGAACCAAATATAAAAATTGATGAAAAGATGTCGCAAATAGTGAGAGTGAATCCCGACCTTAAAGCCGGAGGTTTTTGGGAACCGTCTCACTGTTACGCCCGACACAGAGTAGCAGTGATTATACCATTTCGGGATCGCAATCAACATTTATCTATTTTATTATATCATTTACACCCAATACTTAAGCGTCAACTGTTGTCGTATAAGATTTATGTCATCGAACAGGTCAGTCAATACTCCTCCCTATCATCTATTTTATTCGTTTATTATTTAAAGTCTAATAATTAAACTTTAATTCATATAATTATTTGAGTATTATTACAAACATTTCTTATCATATAATCTATTGTTTTGATAAACATCTCTCTCTTCTACAATATATATATATTTATATAAATGGTGGGCGAAATGTAATGCAATTAGTTATAAATTAGTTATAATTTGTAATAATCTTTGATTAATTGATAATTTAAGTGGAAATTTTCAAAATTTCTGATTTCATGAACATATCTCACAAGGGATTCAAATCATTTGGAATCCGCGATATTCTGCGAATAACTGTGAAATATATATATATAAATACATATT
Organism: Tectocepheus velatus; assembly: GCA_034700625.1. Classification (NCBI taxonomy): domain Eukaryota; kingdom Metazoa; phylum Arthropoda; class Arachnida; order Sarcoptiformes; family Tectocepheidae; genus Tectocepheus; species Tectocepheus velatus. The sequence goes on along the minus strand of JAQIXV010000308.1, from coordinate 38,162 downwards.
TATGTATACCTCGGTATATATCTAGTTTATTGTTCAAAGATTTAGATAAACTTAAGAGAGAACCGTATTTATCCAAAAATGTTTCAATTGTATGGTTTTTGATAAGATTTTAGTTAATGCATAAAATCAAATGAACTGAACGATAATATTTGTGGAATAGTATGGAACGGATACTTTCAATAAAGGAGTTTTGATGAACGCAGGGGTTAGAGAAGCGCTTAAAGAAAACGATTTTCATTGTTTCATCTTTCATGACGTCGATCTCCTCCCTGAGGGTATACACAATAATTCAAATCATTTTTTTCTAAATAATAATAATTTTTTTGTGACATTAAAGACGATCGTAATCTATATTCGTGTCCGTTCGCACCCCGACATATGTCTGTAGCCATCGATAAGTTTAACTATTCGTAAATATTATTCACTTCCTATAATCCTATAATTAGTTATAATTGTTTGATCACTAATATTGTTATTACATTTGTTGATCATATTTAGGTTGCCTTACCAAGGTAACACTCCAATTCATTCATTCAATTATTCACATATTTATTTTGATTTTAGATTTGGTGGGTGGGGTTCTTGGAATCACAAAGAGTAATTTTATCCTGGTAAATGGTTATTCTAACCTATATTGGGGTTGGGGAGTAAGTAATTATCTTCGATTTTTCTTTCAATTAGTTTTTCATAATTATTACATTTTATTGAAAATCCTTTTTTATTGGATATAAAAATATTGAATAATTAATTATATAACATATTATTAAATATATTATTAATTTTTGTCATTAACTTTGAAATGACTTAAATAACTGTTTTTATAGTCTAAACTCTAAAGTCTAAACTAAACTCTAAAGTCTAAAATTCCTTAAACACTTATTTCAGTCAATTCTCAGTTTTTATTGGATTCTGTTTTCCAGGGAGAAGATGACGATATGGCGCACAGGTATGAACTCTCTATTTCTTATATCAAAACTCAACAGTCAATTGATTAATGGTTTTGTTAACAACTTTCGGTCTCTTATTTCAAAAATAAATTAAACATAGAAATTGCTGAGACTTTCATTGAAATTATTTTATATTTCATAGTTTTACCTAGAACAATAATGGAAGAGGTACAGAGAATTCGCCTTAAGTCGAAGCTTCCATATCTCGAAAAACTTCTATAACTCGAAAAGAATTCATTTCAATCATAGACTTCAATAAGAAATAACTCCCATATCTCGAAAATTTCCATTATCTCGAAACTCGAAGGGATTTTTCAGTACAAATCATTTTTTTGTATTGAAATAAACTTCCATATGTTGAAAGTCACTAAAGACTACAAACTGTTAACAAAAAATAATGCAGTTTTTTCATCAAATCAAATGACAAAAACAACTAAAAACATTGTATTCAGCGTTAATTCAGTAATAATTTGCAAAATAAACCTCAAAATATATGATTTGGATATCAAACTGGATAATCAACTGACCTAAGACTCAAAGATGATTGATATATAAATATCGAGAAAAAGACTTTCCAAATATCAATTATTGATGCTTTTTCAATATAAATACAATAATTCAAATTCATATATAGTTTTATATGTTGATTCCCTTATATCGAAACTTCCTCTATGTCGAAATTTTTTTCTTACAAACCATGACTTCGAGTTAAGGAGATTTCTCTGTATATTCAAAATACCCCCTCCCTATAGGCCTAGGTGAGGAAATTCTTGTTTCGCAAAATTTTGAACTTTTTAAGATAGAAATCCATTTTGAAGTGAAGTGTCTTTCAGTTGACACCAAATAAGTTTAATTGAGTTAAATATTTATTGATTAGAGTTTAATCTTTAAAGAGTCTTATATTTTAATAATTATTTATTTGAGACAAATATTCAAATGAAATCCAAATTTAAATTTAGGCTTAAGTTTCATAATCTTCATATAATACGACCGCCAGAATCGATTGGTCGCTACACAATGATTAAACACAATCACAGAACTGAGTCTCCAAACAATGTCAGGTAAGTCTCCATTCAATTATCTTTCAGATAGTTTTTAACCAATAGTTCATAATATGATAAATATATATATATATAATGGGTATAAAACTTAAATCACTTATATCTTGACTTATGTGAAGCCCTCCCATTTTGTTGCCTTCCAATCAAATTTCAGTTTTTATTGGAATCGATTTCATATATTTTCTTATTTTATGATTTATTTGACTTCGAGTCAACAAAACTGTCAATAAATAGTTTGATTTCATTGAAAAAGGTCGGCATTACTTCGAATGGCTAAAAGAAGAGCATTTCGTGATGGACTCGGATCTGTGAGGTATTCCTTTGCAAAACACTCTAAATAAAAGTTATTTGAAATCAATTTTATAGCTTTCAATCACTTTCTAAACCATTCGACAAAACATATGAATTGAACGCTTTTTCTCAATTAATTTTGATTTGCGTTAAGAATTTGCTTTATTTTATTGATATAATGGTATTCGTGTCGTGCGATCGACGCACTAATAATATCCGTTTTTGATTTAATTAATGTTTAAGAAAATTGATCTAAATTATAAAGTTAACAATTTTTAAACTTGGAATCCTTTTAGTCAATAATTTTGATCCCTTTATATTTTTGAGTTTAATATTGAAATTAATTAATTTCTCCGCTTTTCAGATATAAAGTGATTTTCAAACATTACGAGAGATGTTATACCCATATAATGGTAGAGATCGGACACATCCATAAATGGCATTTCCCTTCGCCCAACAAATTAGTTCTTCACTTTTGATTACTTCTATAAATTATTTATTAATAATTTTCGAAGAATTGCCACATTTTTGTTGATTTTGTTGATTACTTCACTCAAAAACTCGTATATCATATAAACTGAAGAAACGATTATTTAGTTTAAAAATATTTTAATTTCAGAATAAATAATGTTTTATATAAAATGAATCATTGATTGCAATAATTTATGTCTTTTAACAAATCTATGAAAACTTATGCGAAGATTGCGTTTTGAAGTATTGACTTTGCATTAGAGTCCGGGAATACTTCCAATGATTTGATGGCTTTGTTTGTATAGAATTCTAGATATCGATTGCATTTGTCAATAGCCGGTCCACTGATTATCATTTGTCTGATCTATTGGTTAGGAAATCAAGTTTTGGTTTTGTATTGAAATTAAATATTACTCTCGACTCGAGTCATGACTTACTTCTGAAAAGTTTAAATTTTGAATCATTAGACACTCTTTGAGATAATTATGAAAATTCTTGTCGTATTGTATGTGGAATATGACCGGCGCTGACATCAAATTTAGCTCAGATTCTGGTGAAGTGTTTGTGTTACAAAAGTTGTCGATTTCATCCCTTAACTAATAAAAGAGATTATCAGTAAATCTCCTTAAAGTCAGGAAATATTGTTTGAATAAAACATATTTGACTTACACTCCAAATAAGTTTAAGGTTATAACCGAAATCAAAGGACGCCTTTTGGTATCTGTCCGACTGTTTGGCCATTAATAACATAATCTGCGAACAGTAGGCAAACAGTTTGGTTAGTGAATAGCCCGCCATCTCTTCCCAATCACCGGCACTCATATTATATGACGGAATGCATAGACCGTCGGCGCGATCTTCAATATTATTGAAGTGATATATGCAGTAGTCATCGATTGCACACATAATTAGCTGAAGAACAGCCGTATTGTTGACCAGATTTGCGAGTCTTACGACAGCATAGGATAGGAGATAATCGCCGCCAAGAATCGATATTTTGTTTGACTCCTTCAAACGCTTCAGGTCTGACTGTCCCTCCAATGACTGATGGGTGCTGCCCATCGGTATATTGACGACTGCCGAGTGATGTATGAAAAGCGCTTTATTTATCAATTCATAGATTTCGTAAAAATTGTAGAGTTTTTTGAGTATCGCCTCATTTGGCTTAAAAGAGGGCAGACTTTCGCAGACTTTGGCCAAAAGTAAGAGCAATAGACTTCCGGTGTTGTCCTTCACATAAGACTTTGGGGTTTTATCTTCAGTCGGAACAGATGTGTGAACAGATCCGCACAAATCTCTGGCGATTTCAACGATTGGATGATTGCTTTCAGATATGTATTTAGTGTTGACTTTATTTATGTAAATATCTGTAAATATTTTTAAATCAAATTCATCTTTCAATAGATGTCTAACATTGAAGTGAGTCATCGGAACTCTTATCTCTTTTTCCGCTTCCGATAAAATTTGATTCAATTTAAGAGAAGAATAGTATTTGCGATCGTTTTCAGTGATATATCCAAACATTTTACCGATTCGTACGGAAAATAATTTTGAACTTAATTTGTGAATAAAATTCATTTTATTTAATAACTCAAGAATTTCTTAAATTGATTCTCAAATTGAATATAAATATAATAAATATTGAAATAACATTGAATTGAATGTAAACAAAACTATTATGCAATGCCTTCCCTTTCATATATACCGTTATATATAATATCAAAAGGGTTTGCAATTTGAACGGTGTTTGACATAAATAAAAATAAAATATATTTTGTTCACAAATAATGTTACGATTTATTTAAGTAAATAAAGTAATTGTTTGAGTGATTAATAATCAGTGATTATGTTATCAGTTATTAAATAGTATTAAAAGTAGTAATAATCAGATAATGTATTAAAATGCGTTCAAAATAAATAATGGCTTCAATTACTTGAATTACTTGAACAACACTTTTGGTAAATCACTGAATAACTAAATAATGAATAGTTTTTTCTTCCGTTTGTTTTCTAAAAATCGTTTGATATTTTCGGTGAGATATCTATAAATCAATTTAATTAATATGAAACTAATTTAAGCCTTAATTATATTCAGCGAAAGTATGCTTTTCTTATGACTCAATGGATGAGTAGACGACACAACACTTGTTTAGTGTCTTTGGCGGACACTATAATGACTAAAGCAATTGAGTCAAGAAATCCAGAAGTAATAGTAAATTGTTATAAACTGTTAACTCATTTGTTTGTCAAATATGTCTTCAGTCAGAACTGATAAGTCTTTGCGATTCGTATTACGTCTCGAATAAGACAACAAAAGATGAATTCCTGTATTATATCGCCGACAGATTGAGTGTCGACTCCATTCAGTCGACTAATGCCGTCAATAGTTTTCTTTCGACAAAAGTCTGTTATATTTTAATTGTCTTTATTTTTGTTGAAATCCTTTTGAATTGTGTTAAGGCAAGCGATAATTCCGAAGACTATGTAATGTCTATCGATAAACTTCGGAGTCAATTGAGGCCCAAATATTATGTACTCTTTAGTCAGATATCACGTCTTGAAAATGGTGTCAAATTCATTGTTGATCTCCGCTCAGACTTAAGGGTCAGTTTTAGATTAATTTTTAATTGTTTTGATTTAATTTGATTTGATTTGTTCTAAACATAAGACAACAATCAATGATCCAATTCATGACAAACTAATTAAAGTGAAGTTGAGATCACTTAACAATTATTTGAAAGACTTGTTATCGCTTTGGTTTTCGGTTGGATTTCTTCATTTGGAACGAATTACTTGGAATTCTCCGACTTCTGTACTCCAGAGGGTATTCATTCATCTTTTGCTTTGATTTCGTCCAATGATTACCATTTGTTGGAAAAGATCTCTGAATACGAAGCGGTTCATCCAATGAGAAGTTGGGCGGACCTCAAGAGAAGACTGGGTCTCTATCGGCGGTGTTTTGTTTTCTCTCACAGTTGTCTTCCATGCGAACCATTGGTCATACTTCATGTGGCTCTCATGCCTTCCATCGCCAGTTCTATTCAAGTTATTTGAATTTTTTAATTGTTTTCAATTAATTAAAAATTAATGATTTGAAGGCAATTATAGAGAAGACAACGCCTCCAACGCCTGACCATTACGACAATCTGATGGCACTTCCAAAAGACACATTTGGTGCTAAAGAAGACGCTTCTGGTATCGACGCCGCAATTTTCTATTCTATTACTTCCAGTCAAAGAGGTTTGTCATTACTATATCATAATAACTCGAATTATGTTTATATTTAGAATAAGTATAACAAAAGAAACGGTTTGTTTCAAATTCAAGGAAAAACTTATTAAACTATTTACTGAGTTATGTATTGCATCTGTTTTTCAGTTAATTAGACGAATATTGTCTTAATTTTTGTTTAATTGGTTGAAACAATTGATTAATAGTCATTAATAGTGATTAATAGTCATCGATAGTGATCGATAGTGATCGACAATCTTTTGGTTATAATTGTGATCTGAATATTGAATATTTGAAATATATTTGATATATTGTAGGACTTCATGGCATCGAATTAGGCAATCAATTGATCAAAAGAGTTGTCCGCGAATTGCGGTCCGAGTTTCCTCTGATTTGCGAGTTCTCGACTCTGTCTCCGGTCCCCAATTTCACCGAATATTTATTGTCTGAAATCCAAAGCATTCAAAATGGAAATCAATTAAAACTAAACAATTTTGTTTGTGAAGAGGAATTGTATCAATTGATACAACATTTTGGATCAAATGCTGACATTTGGCCAAATTTGATGCGTTTAATAAAATCTAATGTTTGGGTCGAAGATCACAAACTAACAGAGATTTTAAAGAAACCATTTATGAGAAAATGTGCTCATTATCTCATTAATGAGAAAAGAAGGGGATATGCACTCAATTCTGTCGGTCAGTCAAAACAAATGTTTAGAAAAATTTTCAAAAATAAAACTCATTTCTCATTTAAATGTCATTTCAGCTCATTTTCACTGCAGGAACGGTGCAGTCATTTGGCGACTCAATTGGTTGGGAGACCTTAGCCCTAGAGGTCTGTCCAATTCATGTGGTATCATGGTCAATTATAGGTATTTCATTGAAAATGTTCAAAACAATAGCTATTTATATACTGAAAATCGACAAATAAATGCCGACAAACAGGTTTTGGATTGGATTTCAAAACCACTAAATGTATCAAAACTTTAATTTCCTTTCAATTCGAATAAAAAATGAAATTAAAAAAAAATATTTGAAAAATCATTTCATTTAATAATATACTAATCATCTGAAAAAACTGAAGTCAATTACGATTCTTGTTAAACAAATATCTCTTTTTCAGGTATTATGGATTCTCCCACTTGAGCAAGCTCACATTAAATTAGCATGATCATTGATTAATGCTTTGCACAATTTAGAGACAATTTTATTTTACATTTTTTGACTACAATTTTCGATTCGCTTGTAGAGAGACATGACATCCAGTCCCGGGTTCAATTGTCCAGATCTGTCCCGTGTCCAGACGAGGTGTCTGGCTGGACGTTGAATTGTCCAGGTCTAATATTAGCTCAAATTGTTATTAATAATAACTTATTATAATAGAAAAGAGAATATATATAACTTTTTTCTTCTATAACTTTGCGACTATGCGACAAATTTTTTCAAAAAATACAAAATTAATTGGAATAAACGATTCTTAATCTTAATTAGTCAATCATAAATATTTGATTCCTGCAAAATCAATGAGAAATTTTTCCAAATTATTGTTGTGTACAATAAGACATTTTTCGTTGTTAATACCAAAACAGGCTATTTTCCCTATAGATGTTCATCTTTGGATCAAAATGACCAGGTCAGTTTATTCGCTTGTGATGTGGACTAACAAAAACTTGATTGATCATATTCTCAAATATCTCGAGTCACTTGATTCAAGTGTTAGAAAACAATTTAATATGAATCAAATAAATTATTTTCATTTCTCAGCAATTATTTAAATTATAAAAGTTTAAAATTGTTACAACTTTTGGGGCATAACATTATAATTAACTTATTTGGGCTGAGATTAGGTTAAGGCTAGAGTAGAGTAATATGTTTTGCTGTTTATTAATTCGGTCTATAAAGCGAGGCAAGAGTAAAATGCGCATGCTCAAAAGAACGGAATTATATGCAAACTGAGAACTGAGCTCAGATCGAAATGTACCTAGGTGCACATCAATTGCACATATTTAGAGCTCTCCGCAACTGTTTTCAAAATTTTAGGGCCTCCCGAAAAACCAAGTGATCTGAAGTGAGGACATCGTTTAGCCTTAGATCCGGTCCTTTTGTGAATTACAATCCAAGTATTGAAAAGTTACGACAAGTTTAGAAGAAATGCAAAATTTAATCAAAACTGAAATTGATATCAATTATTGTCAAACGAATATAAAATGTGGAGAAAAATTTATTTTCAGTGATTTTTCAATAGAAACTTTGATGACGGATATCATAAGGGAACAGCACAACACTCAGTGACAACACTTAGTTAATAGACATTTATTGTCCTTTGATTCAAAGCGCTCAACGATTTTAATGCCCGAAGAAAAAAAATAAATTGATCCGACAAATTTCAATTTAAACATTGTCAACAAGGATAAACAACTTAGAAATATATTCCTGGATAGGATTAAAAAACTAGGAGTAAGTATATATACCTTTCATTTGTATCGTAATATTGACTTTAGTTTGAATACTTTATTTATAATAAGATTTAGAACCACTCAATAAAAGCCTTACTTTCGATCAATTCTATATGAATTTCAAATATAAACTAAAAAATTTGATTCAATTCTTTTTGAATATATATTTTTATTTTGATTGTAAATCATTATTATTACAGTTATTATTGACAAACCTCTCAAAGTCAGAGACGATCCGAAACTTGTGTTAAACACAATTGTCGTAAATTTGTTGTTCGAACGAAAGGACAAAACGTTTGTACAAAACAGTTAAGCGTCGCTTTTCATCAGTTCCTCCCTCTTCTACGGCAACCGATTTGAATGGTTTAAAATTTTGTGATACCTTTACCATACCTTCTCCTACTAAAAGCGCAAGTGTTGACCAAATCAGAGATATTAAAGAGTCGGACACAAATTGTCACACAATTGACACAATTGACGCCAAAATTAAAGAAATGTCGAAAATAATTGAAGAACTAAACGACAATCTCTTACATAAAGAATCAAATCTATTGTTTCATCGCTTTTCCAGTAATGAGATTATCGATGATTCCGGGTGTGGTTCGAGTGAGTAGTCAACCATTTTATTACTTTTATAACAAAATGCGAATTAACAATTCAAATCGTATTTTAGTCTATTTTAATTTGACCCTAATCACCATAAACCTTATGAATTAAAAGAAAAATGTGCTTGGTACTTTCAAATTGTCAAATTGATTTTTTCATATTTTTCAAAGTTGACAAAATAATATAGATAAAGACGTAAATGTAAATGTATAGGAATAACTTATTATTAATAGTATAATATCGATTTGTAGGCATAAGAACGAGTTCGTTGTCTACTGATAGTAATCGCAATTCAATTTGTACCAGTGATGAATCACCTAGCATATATTCATCACTAATTAAAAGTTCTATTGTGGGTTATGCTAAGGCCATACAAGATTGTACGCCCTGTCCTTACTTGAAAAATGCACTGGCATTCAAGGTATGGCAATATTTTATTTCACTGATTTATTCAAAAATGTTTGATAGAAAGGAGATATCATATCAATTGTATCGAAAGATGAATCGGGGACTTGGATTGGCGTGAATAGAGGAAAGCTAGGTCATTTTAAATTTATCAACGTTGAAGAAATCAAACAATTGGACGCAAACTGCTTCCAAAAGTCTCATTCGAAAGCTTTTTCCAATAGTAATGAAAGTGAAGAACAAATGTCTCTTCAGAAGGAATACAAAGAATACGTTTGGAATCAGATTTGCAATCAAATGATGGATTACTTTAGGACTAAAATCTCTGATACTGTCATCGATTTGAAGCAAATGTTAAATTTATCGGAACATGACTTAAGCCAATTGGTGGCCAATGGATACACTCATCTAAAAATGTTGTCTCAAATCACAAATGAGGAGACATTGAATGGATGTGGAATAAGAGATGGTACTGTTCAGCAACAACTTCTCCTAATGGCTCAGTGGTTGAGACAATATTACTCTGATTGTGATGACAAACCATTGAAGTGTCAATTACTTGGTTCTACCATTTTTGGTATAAAACAAACAAATCATTTGAATATTATTGACTCAATTTCAGCACCAAATTCTCCAACGAGAGACTCAATTGACTTATTATGGCGCACATCATGGAACTCTATGGAACCAAGGCAAAACAGATCGCAATTAGAATCAAAAACAAAGAGTGTAGTGATTGAGTCGAATGATAACTTAATATCAAATTCAAAGATCAATCTAAAGACGAAATCATCAAATTTTTTATTAAAAAAAACTGAAGACCAAAGCGATGATCAAATTTTTGAACAACAAATTGATTTAACACTTGAAACACAAAAAGACAAAAGTATATAATTATTAAAGTTTAATATTATCATGGTCAATAATATATATTAGGAAAATCATTTTGTTTTATTACTGACCGCTTTATTGCATTTATAAGCAAATAATGAACGAAACAGAATTATAATCAATTATTAATTTGTATATAACTGTTATAAATATTTATTTGAAATTTTTAGACATTTCATCAAAAGTAAAGAGTAAATCAAAGAATGGGAAACACCTCAAAAATTATTCACGAGTGGAACAAATGGAAAGTAATTGCAAAACAAAGGAACAAATTGATGACAAACATATGGACAGAAATTTATTGACAAAATCGGATTTGAAATCAATTTATATTTCATGCGATGAGAAAAAGAGTTGCAATTATATATCAAAAACAGACGGAATATATGAAGAGATGTCTTCATCTCAAAGTGTCATTGATTTACGAACAGCGGTCACCGAAAATCTTATGAGAAATAATATAGAAAATAGGTTTACAATGCGTTTGAATACTCTTACAAATAAAAAACGAATGAAAAAAATAATCTTCAATTTGAAAAAATCCTCATCTTTTGAATCACATAAAAGTTTAGTGAACAGCACTCGTAATGAAATGAATTCCACAAAATTGTGTTCAAATACATTAATAGATGCCATCGATTATAAACTTAAGTCAGAAAATATTGATCTGACAGAAGAGCCCTATTCTGATGCGGTATATATTCAAAGTAAATGACTTTATATTTTCTCATTATTTTATTGACATTTAAGGACGGCTTTTGTGGTATACCTCCGGCACTGATTCAAAGATATACCGATGAGTGTGAGCGAGACATCTATGAAATCGCTGAAGCATTAGATGCGCTCAGAATGAAAGCTTTGGACAAAAGAAGACGAAGAGGAATACCTAATGACTATTTAGGCGATTCATGTGTAGGACCTGCTATTGATTCCGCCAATTATGAAAGTCTTCACTCTTGGCTAATATCGTTAGGGATCCCAATGTATGAGAACTGCTTCAAAAACAATGGATTTTCAGATTTATTTAAAGTATCGAAACTTAGAGAAACAGATATCGTCAACAAATGTCGAATCCAAGATCGAAGACATGTCCGTATTCTTACTAATGCTATCGGAGCTCTTCATCTCAGTTTAGGATAAATAAATAAATAACTTTAATCTCAAATTTTAATTCATATTTTTATTGCAACAAATAATAGCAGCAATATATAAGTTGATTGACGACTAATTAGTTTAGCTTATTCTCTCGCAAAAGTTATTATTATTAAAATTTGAAAAAATGTCACAAATCGGTGACACGATATCACCATAATTTTATCAAGTTCAAATGGAAATCATAAGAGTTAAAAAATCTTAAACTATTATTTTATACCGAAAATGATATCAATTGTATATTTAATTCTTTTTGATTAAAAAAAATAACGAAAAAAAATATTTATATATTTTCGTTGGTTTTGTCCGTCTCTAAGATTTCTTATCTCTCAAACATTTGTTTAATTTTGAATGGATTTGAATGTATTGCTAACAAAATGGTCACAATTTGCTCACAATAGCACCTCTGATCTCCTCTGCTATCCTCTGCTCTCCCACTGTTCACATCTGGACATTCAACTCATAAAATAAGGCTATTTGTGCTGTCGGTCCCTATCCTCTGCTCTTCTCATCATTCGATTGTATTCTCAGAATGAATGAGAGAGGGAGAGATGGTATGCCGTCCCGCAAAAGAGCCAACTGTTTAGCCTTTCCTGAAATGTCTGTCTTTGAACTGTTCAGTACTGGAAAGTTGAAAAACAGGAATAAAATAGGGAGAGAGAGAGAGAGAGAGGACACGTCATGGCCTCTGTATCAATGCGCATAAACCACTTTGAGAGAGTGACCAGACGTACTGGATTAGCATTGGTTGTTAATTGTTTGAAATACTCTTTCCTTTTCAATCAGTAACTTAGCAATCAAAGGTTGTTTGCGGTTTTTTTTATCATGAAGCTATTTCACATACATGAATAGAAATACTATAATAGTGAAAATTAGGCAAAGTAACTGTCTTGGAACAGGAAATTAAATTGCGCTAGTTTAATGACCCTTTAATAATAACTAATCATAACAAGCACATTATTGGTTGGATACGCACATATTTTAAGAAGGAAATATTTAAAAAATGATTTTATTGTAATTATTGTATTTGTCATAAAATTTTATATAATCATCAAGTTCACAGACAGTTTGAAAAATCAAAGTGCAATATCATGTCATCTATAATTTAATGAACTTTACTTGATCAAAATTATTTGTGATAGTTGAACTTTTGCTAGGTTATTTTTGTTGAAAGAACCATTGCAAATTGATTTTGTTGAATTACCCCGAGCAATCTGAGAAATGTTTTGGTCTGTTGAAAAAAGATGTGGTCCCTCTAAGTTGACGCCTCCTCTTCTGTTTATCAGTTGAGAAAAGTGTGAGCGAGAAGTGAGTTCAGTCTCTCTCTCACAGCGTATACTAAATATCACTGAATTTAAGTTCATTTATATGTTTCTGTTTTTTATTAAATTCAATGAAAATCATATGAATTCATATAAAATAACTGAAAAGTTTTGAGTTTAATCTTTTTATAAACATTTGATAATTGATTCAATTGAACCAATTTATGTGAATTCAACAATTTTTTGACGGATTTTATTCAAACATCAATCGGTAAGCGATTCTATCATTTGTTTTAATTGATTAATTCTAAATGTTTATGATATTTACATATTTACATGATCGAATCAATTAATTATCGTTACAAAATCTAGTTGATACAATTTATTTTTACTCTTCAATTAAAATGTTGCTAAATATCTTTGTTTATTGCGTTTAAATAATTGAAAACAATTGAAAGTAATTGAAATTAATATTTAGGTATTTGTCCAATGATTGGCATTGAATGTCCAATAAGTGCACAGTTTGTGTCTCAGTTGTGTCTCAGTTGTGTCTCTACTGATTGTAATTTCTATTATAAAACGATAGATATAATGAAATTTGTCTCTCATTTGTCTCACATTTTTTTCATAACCTTTTGTTTGTATTGTTTGTGAAAAAGTGTGTATTTGATGTGAGTTTTGGCATTATTTGAAAACTCCTTCAATTTTTTATGTGAATGTATTTTTGAAGCCCTGTGTCAGGAATTTGGAGTCTTTCTCAGTGTTTGTGTGAGTACTGCTGCAACTCTGTAATAGTCTGTATGTAGGCGTGATTTTTCCCATCTCTCAGATGAACAGATAGTTTTCTACCCATTTTTCCTTTTTTTGGTTGAAATTTCTTAACAATTTTCTCATAAATAATTATAATTCAGTTGAATTCTATCTCAAAGTGAGGGATATTTTTATTTTTGTTGCGAATTTATATTCCATATGCAGTTCATATATATTGAGTTGATTTTGGTTTCCAACGAATAATATATTATTAATACTTTATTCGAAAGAAAGGAATATAACTCTTTTCAATTCATACATAATGTATGTAAACGTGATTTGAAGGCTTAAGTCTGTTAACAAAGTTCAGAGCAAAACAAAAAATATCAAAATTAAAATATTATTAGAAATAAATAAAAATTTTATTTAAATATTTTGGTTAAGAATAAAAAAAGGAATGGGAACTGAGTCTCATATTTTTGCTATAAATGAATTGAAAGACTGGTTTGAGTTGTGCGGCCAACACATGGGACGGAACGGATAGGCTTTTGATTCACTCGTGTTCTGTTGGGATCGGCGCTCATTACTGTCTTATGTGTTATGTGTGAGACTGTGAGAGCCTTAGAGGTGATGTTCCCTTCCATTGAAGCCGTAACCAATGCATGGGTCGTGAAACTGGTCATGCATTCTATGAATAAGTCTCTCTCCCTCTCCCATTCTCTCCATTAAATTTAATAGAAGTTTGAGTTATTATACGCTATTTATATGTATAAGAGTATAAGAAAAGTTGCATTTTCTTCAAAAACGTGACGAACAAAATCTTCCCAAACATTATCTCTCAGAGAGAGGGGAGAGAGGAGTCAATACCTGACTTTTTAGTTTCATTTTTCATTGATTTTCAAGTTTTTATTTTTCGAAATACATTCTCTTTATTTCTCTCCAAATATTACCTGAGCTTTATTTGAAAAAATAGAAAAAGCCAAGATACTTTTGTTATTGACGACTAAACAAATTGCCAACAGTTTTGTCATTAATTGTTTAAAAATTGAATTAAATGGAAATGATGTCAATTAAAGCAAATATTAATAATTTTAAATATTTTTTGATCTGAATTTTTTTAGTGACGAATCGATTATCTTTTTTTAGTCTTCAGATTAGTTTAAACTTTAAACTCATGTTTTGCAAAACTAATGTCACGATTTTCAAGTTTTTCATTGAATTTTTACATCATTTTATTGTTTTTCAATGTTTTAACATAAAAGTCATGAAATGATAAGTTATTTTAATGGCATAATCTTGAGCTCCATTTTAATGAAAAAAATTTCGTTTTTTGAAAACTCTTTATCTCCAAAACATAGATACGAATAATTGACACTAAAATTGAGTAAAATATTTATTTGGCATTTCTATTGTGTGACTGAAATTAAAGTTATTTTTTCTATTCTTCTCACTATTAGTTTGCATTTGTTTTTATCTCCGCTTTTCTTTTGAGTCAGTTTTTCCTATTTCTGACTTCAATTTTGAAAGAAAGCCATAAATATTTCCATTTGAAACAGTCGTGAAGAATGGGGAGGAATGGGTTGTCGCAAAAACTCTGTAAGTCCCCCCCGCGGTCCGGAAAAACATATTTTGGCAAGTTTGTTTTGGGACATGCAAATTAATTTAAGGCTAAATCTAATTATGATTAGTAAATAATACATTCGAATTAAAATTGTTTATTCGATTATCGAATTGGGCGTAAGGATAAGGATGATTATAAATATTTGGTGGTAGCAGCTATTTTTAGTCATCCATTTCTCCCTCATAAAACCCTTCTTAGACCCTTCTATGTCGATATCTTTTTATTAACCCCCCTCCACCCCCTCCACCCCAACCCCTGAGTAGTGAATCTTTTACATGTCTGATATGAAAGCACAGAAGAAATGTAGAAATCCCTTCACTTTCTTAAGTGTTTTCTCCGGCAGTTTGAAAGGATCCGGATTTTTAAAGACATGCAATTTGAGAGCATAACTAAAATCTGTTTTATACTGTAAGCCCATCTGAAGACTCGTTTTTAGGGCTATTCCACCATTTGTTCGTCTGTTTGACTCAGGCTTTAAGTCAGTCAAACAATTTGTGTGCCATAAAAATGTTTGGGTCTTTTCAATGGATTTCTAGTATAGAGTGATATCGTATTTGCGATGGTTTTAGGGCTGAAAACATGCATTTGGTTTCGAATTTTATGCATTTGTTTGTTGTCTCCTCTCTCTTGTGTTTTGCTGTTCAGTGCTATTCAGTGCTGTTCAGGCGTTCACTGATGACCACCAAAGTTGGTATGTCTTCACGAAGCACACGATGAAACACACGATGGAATTTCATGTCCGGGCCTTTAATCTCCTCCAATGTATTTAGGCGTAGGCATGGATTTGTTGCACAGAATATTATTTTCCTTTTCTCAATACACAGAAAAACATTTAATACTATAAAACATATTAAGCTATCATTAAAAATATTCAATAGTTTTGTATGAGTTATACGTCTGAATGCGTCTGATTGGTGACCATAACTATAACTACAGTCTAGTTATGAAAATTCATTATCGTTATTATCGATGAAATATCATTATGTATTCATAACAACAATTATTCCTCTCATTCTTTCCACTAATGAATAAAAATCCGAAACTCGAGCCAACAGTTCATACACTTTACTTACAAATCATTATATCATATAATGCTTTCAACTCAACTGAATTTTATTTTCATAATTACTTTGAGGTTATGTTTGAATAATAATTCATTTGTTTTATAAATATTAGGCATTCATTCATCTCTCAGTTTCAGTGATTAGTTGACTGTCTATTTGTTTGCAGTATTTTATTTGAAAATTATTTATTTTTCTGATAGAAAGGTCCAGAAGGGCTTAGCTATACAATCCAGTTTTTGGACCAAGAGTATCATCAAAGCACCCATAGCTAAATCCATTGATTTTTTGTTTTTTTTTACAAGAGTAGAGATATATAATATATAAATTGAGCTTGGCTCATAACATCAATAATATACAATATGAATATCAATAGATTCTATTAGTTTAGACAAAAAAGACGACAAAAGTGTAAACATTGAGAAATTAAATCCTTCGATAATTACTGAGCGGTTGAAGAGGCCGTCAATTTATTCATTGGGTGCGGCACTCCATGCCTTTGCCTTCAGTCCATACATTTGAATCATATTTTTAGTTCACAATCATTCAGACCTTCCATTGATTTCTGTGTTTTAAATGCCATTCCATTTGTGGTCTGGACTTCAATATTATTAGAATTATCGAATGAATTGTACATTGATTTGAACATTGATATATTGAACAATACTCTTCAATGTTCTGAGTCTCCAAATTGAATGACCACTAAATTTATTGAAAGGGTTTATGAAAAGGCATCAAAATATTGTCAATGAATTTAAAAATGAGTTAAATATTCATTGAAATGCGAAACAGCGATACATTTGAAGAGTGAATCTTAAATTTGTGTCGATTTGATTCATCTTGAAATCAATCCAATATCTTAATGGTTGGACTCTGTGAACGACTCCTTTGTGTATTAGCTTTTATTACGATATAACGCCTTTCCTTTCTTCCCAAAGCAAAAAATAGAATTACTCTGAAGAACACAATTGTCAGACATATCTGGCGCTCTCATCAGTCTCTCTCTCTCTCTCTCTCTCTCTCTCTCTCTCTCTCGCACATATCTAGCAATTTCTTAGAATTTATTTGTGCTATTCTTCATAGAGTTTGTGTTTGACATGAAATTCATTATTAGACTTTAGGATTGAATACCATTTGTCGCGAATCTGTTATCGATATTCGTATGATTTAGTCATACATTTGATGCAAATATCTGACAAATAGACTAAACTTTCTAATGATTGGATTGATATGACATCACTTCTTATACTTAAATTAATTGATAGTTATAATGAATTTGTCAAAAATTGTTGTACTTTTAAATAATAGAAAGAGTGAAACTAATTGTCATCATAAATGGCCCCTAATATGACCCGCATTTGTGCCCATTTATTAAATAAGTGCCTCAAAGTCGTGTTGTCTATACCTTTGGCTGAACTCATCTCTATATCTGTGCCTTTATTTTCAAGTCGTGAAACACCTAACAAATAGAGTGGAGAGTTCAGTAATGTTCGCATATATTTTTCAAACTTGTATTTCCAGTGCCAGCTGTGCACAGGTATTATAAATTATAATTTATATTTCAGAAATTGTATGCATTTATATGTATTTTATTTTACTCTTTTCATACAATGAATGAACTGGTTTTCAAATTTTAACCAATCATTGTTATCTGAATTTTGCTTAAAACATTTTATTTGTTCTCCATTTTTGAATTAGCAAGGTGAATCTATTAAGATTAAAAATTTATAAAAATTTAGAGACTTTGAATTGGTCGCCATTATTGTGAAAATAATCTAAAGTCAAACTAAGAAACAATTAAAAGCCTCTGAATTGAAGAGATATTTGTCTCTCTTTTTGACCAAATTAACGATTAATTGAATTGAATTGAATTGTGTAAAGCAAAGCACATCCTCTTTCCAATGTTTAGAGATATGGAAGGTTTGAATTGATATAACTTTTAATCTTATGATTATATGTTTGAAATGATTGTCTTCTCTAATCACAGAATTAGTCAATTTTTTAGCAAAAATTTCAAAATACAATTACATCCAATTGAAAGAAAGTCAACAATAGTTTAAATATACTCACTTTAAGCAATAACCTAAATTAATGCCTTGATATTTCTCTATTTAATGAATTACAATTAAGTTTTATATTTAAGTGAGCTATTTGTGATGATTTACAACAAATTTTAATTGTTTTTTATTTTTGTCAATTATTGAAAGAAAAATTCGAAGAAAAGAGAATTCACCTTTGATTTAATCTCACTATTTGTTTATTAGAATATCAATTTTGGGAGGGATGGGAGGGATGGAGGGTTCAGTTTTACAGCTGAAATAAAAATTTTCAAAACTCTTATTTTTGTATTACATATGAATTGATATGAAAATCATTGATTCCATTAGTCTTTAGAATGTTTTGAATTTTTTTGTTTATTTGTATGAATGTGTTCTCCGAAAGCGATATATTTAGAGATATCCATATTTTACTTCAGAAAATATTTGGTCGTTCAGTAGATATCATTGCTTTAAAAGTGACTTCAAATAAAATGACAGCTTTTTTGAGAAAAAATATTTTATTGCGATGGACTTAGACTGTTATCAGTGCATTCAGTTTGATATATACTTGAATGTGAATCTTTCAACTTTTATTTCTTCAAAAGTCTGGTAATACTGCTTCTTCTCAAAGCTATTTAGTAAGCAATTGGTGCCTCATTTCAGACGACTTTTTATTATCGCAAATGTTTTCAAAAAAAACTCTGAAAACAAAATTTCATTATTAATGGAAATAGTATTTTGAGAACATCAGGATATGATTTCCATAACTTGATGATAATTTCTCACCTCTTCTTCTTCATTTCATCTAACATTAATTTGAAAAATTATTATTAAATAAACTTGAATATCTTTGATAGAAATTGAGTCCAACCTAAATTATCATGGTTAAATAAAAAGAATTTTCTATATTTTGACCAACAGTGAAAATCTCACTAAAATGACCTTTTGTTTATATGGAAAAGTTTCATTTTTTGGAAATTTTTCCAATTTTTTTTGATATTTTGAACAAGTTCTTTGTGTAAATCATGTGTTGAAATTATCCTAGACCAGATTCTACCGTAATCTGAAAACTTATTTAATATTATGAAACGTGAATTGAATCGTTAATTAACTATATTTTTAAATCTCTTCCATCGAATGTCACATCGAATTGACTCAAAACTTCTTAATAATTGTCAAATCGGTTATAAAATTTGATGATCTCTTGACTATCTCTGATCATAGTTTCAGTTGATGGCCAAAACCAACTGTCAAGAGTCCAATGTATTAGATATTCAAGCTCAATATGCAGGCTCAATGTGCAAGCTCAATTTCTAAGCTCAATAGTTACTTTTAAAATGACTTCACTTAACCCCTTTGATAAGTATTATAAATGTTTTCGTCAATAAATATTTGGATATATTTATCAATGATTTTGTTTAATACTTTAAAACTCTATACAATAGAAAAGTGAAGAATGTTATAAATTTAAGTAAAAGGAGGGAAATGTCCTTTTATTATATGAGTCTTTCTCTCATTCGGTAATGGTTTGGAATTTTTCTGGTGAATGCATTAAATGGCTTTTCTCTCCTCTTCTCTCTTAGGCAGCAAAAAATCATTCGCTATTTTATTAGACCCAATACTCGTTTGTTGCGAGCAGTTTCAGTAGTGTTAGGGCACAGCACAATAAAGTCAAGAAAATATTAACGTTGAGAAATACTTTTTATTAGCCATATATTGTTGGCCTCAATTGTTTTCATTGTGAAACATCCAAAACAGTAAAGGAATAGCCTATTGAATAGCCTTTCCTCAAATACTGTTCATCACTAATATTCGAAAGTTGTTTGTATTGTTTGTATATAACTTTCATTGATCTGAAGAAATAGTAGTCTATTGGCCATTGAATCATAGGATTAACGGCTCATTTATTTAATTAGTTTTATGTTTTATATATATATATTCATTGATTCATTTGTTAGTTTTTGATTTAATTTATTTAGATTTAGTCTGAAATGGTGTGCGATATCTGCATTTGTTTGATAACTACTTCCTATTTGAAATTCTCATTCATTTTAAAGATTTATCGTTAGATATATTCGAATATCATTATATATCTTTCGTAATACAGACCAGAAAATCATTTTTTGATTATAATTTCTTTGCATTTATTTGGGTCTACATAAACATAATGCAATTCTTACATAAAGTAGTCAAACCAGTCCTGCATTTATTGTATGCACTCTTACACATCGTATGTCTTATGATTTTATTATTGTTATCAAAAGTTCTATTATTTTGTTTATCATTTGATGTGAACCATCAAAATCAGGCTAAACACAAGAAATAGGGACAAATATTGTCAGTTTGATGCATTTATTCAAAAGTGAGCATGCTCTCTTTTTTAACCATAATCATTTAAATTAAATAAAATATAATTAATAAAAAGGATTTTAAACAAATGAAATCAATATTTAGTATATCTGACGAGAAGACGACTGATCCACTTGTTCTGGGATTTGTTTATCTCAAAGAATATAATGGGTATAATAGGCTCTCATTTACGAGTTTTCGGTTAATAAACGATAATCTGAGTTCTCTTTTAGACATAAATCTCATGATTTGAACAGTGATTATGTCTTTGTATTGATGTGTTTGTGCAATACAGTGGAGTACAGTATAGTAGAGTCCAATGCAATGCAATTGATTGCAATACAATGAAATACAGGGATAGAGTGTTAACGTGGATCTGACATCAATGGCCTCTGAAGTTGGAATTGGAGGCATTGGAGGCGCGCATGAATTCCTTGTGTTTAGAAAAAGACAACTCCTTTCTTAAAGCAGTGGTGTCTCTCTCTCCCTCTCTTTCTCTGATTGTCTTTCCTTTGCTATGCTTTTAGTGTTTCTTTTCTCTGATTGTGTTGTGATGTAAGTCGTTATTAGCTTTGAATGTGAAGACTATATATCTCTTGCGAGACATTTATAACAATTCCATGTCTTTTTCAGATTATCTAATTTGTTATAAACGATACATGTATTAGCTTTCAGTTACTGGTTCTCTCTTTTCCATTCTCTTCTCTCACTTGTCTTCCTGGAGGACACCCTTTGATTTGAAGCAATTTTTCTGGCGTTTTGTTTCACGCATTTTGTATCTGACTCTTCTTCTCTCGATTCTTAACCATCAAAATAATTAGTTTCGAAACGCATTTTCAGATAATATTCTCTTTCTTTGAGTCGTAACTGTGTTTTCCTAAGTTGTATGGCTTTGCTCTTTGCACTCACCCCTCGAGACGCCATCAATTTTCGTAGACGTCTTGTGCCATACATTCTTTGAAAATCATTTATCATTTGCTCTTTGAGTTAGAGTTTTAAAATTCGCGAAAAACTATTTTAAAATTCGTCGTTCAAGTCATTAGTAATGAGTCATTACTCTATCATATCTTGAAATTTGATTAAAACATAATACAATTGAATGTCTCACAAATCTTTCCATTATTTCTTTGAATTATTATGTTTTCGATTTAAACTTAGATATAAAAATAAAATCATTTTTTCTATTCAATACTATTATAGGACTTAAAACTTTATTTTAATGTATTTTGTTTGACTGAAATCCAATTTTCTTCATATCTCTCATACGTTTTGTTCGCACAAAACATTAGACCAGAGATTAAAATATGATTCAAAAAAATGATTCAAAATTTTTTTATACTCATACGAAAAATGGCCAAATGTTAAGATGGGGGCAAATGCAGTAATTTATTGCTTCAGGGCAAATATGCCGGCGCTATAAGTTTCGTTCAGACACTCAGCTCTAACATAATAGCTATAGTAGGAAATCGTGCTTGGGCAAATGTTTCTCATACAATAGCCACTCATCTCATCCCTCTATTTTGATCCAATCGCTCGAAGGCATAAATATATAAAAAGCTTTTCTCCGAAAACGTCTGAATAGTAGACATCTCTCTCTCTCTCTCTCTCTCTCTCTCTCTCTCTCTCTCTCTCTCTCTCTCCCCTATTGTAATGAAGAAATGGCTGAACTAATGTGCATAAAATGTCTTGCATTGAAGATATGAAAAAAATTTTCTAACTAAACGTTGAAAGCCTTTTGTCATTTCGATATATATTTTTGGTTATTTCAAATGACTTTAATTTTTTCGATAAATTCAATTGAGTTGAAGGGATGGGACTAAAAAATAGTTTGTTAATTAATTTGAATACAATTAAAATAATAATTTCATTATTTATGATAAAAAAATTTTTTTAAATCAAATATTTTCTTTTGATTTGAGGCTCGACTCAGACACAATTCATTCTGTTTTTAATACACTTTTGTAAATATAATCTATTGAAAGGTTTTCTCTTTCCGCCTCTAACACTGACAGCCAAGGTTTTCAGGGGGAAGGGGGCATCTAATTTTTATCTTGTTAGGATATAAAGGTCCAGTTGATTTTCTAAAATTTTGCAAGGTGTTAAACAATAGATCTAACTAAAGTAGTCTAGAGCTCTAACAAGAGCTGTCACATTGAATGAGGTGAACAATTAATATGATTTGCGAATAATTCTCAATTTCTTAAAAACGATTAGAAAATAATTGAAATAGTTATTAATAATTACTAATATATATTATTAGTAAATTACTTATCATTTGAGAGAAATTTCTATTGTTTTGAATTATATTTTCTATAGTTTTTCGATAATTTTGGATTAAATTTTTAAAAATAGATTGTTTTGTAAAAATTGTTTAGAAATATTTCAAATAAGGTAAAAATATTTTAGCGCGACTATCAATTTTTAGAGGGTTTCCTCGTAAGACAAATCTTAGGGTACATTCAGACTATACTCTCTGTTCACTACATATCGATCCGAAGTACTACTCGTGCTTTAGTTTCGCTAGATTTGAATGACTGGTAAGTCTCAGAAAAATTCAAAAGACATTCTTCTTTTCGACAAAAAATATTCATTTCTTTGATAACATGAGTATTATATTCCAGTTTCTATACTAAAGCCTAGTTTTTCAAAAGACTTTTTAAAAGGAGAATCGAAATAATAATAAAAAGGCGAATCTCTTCTATCAGACGAGCAGTTCATTTCAAATTGAGGATTGAATTGAATTTTTTCCTCTCATTTCGAATAAATTTCGATTTTCAGATTAACTCAACCAATCAAACGAACGATATTCAGCTTTTATTGATTTATAAAATTAATTTTTTTTTCAAACTCAAAATCAATGTTAAACACGTGATTATCATTATTTCTAGAGAGATAGGGAGAGAGAGGGAGGAGAGAGAGAGAGAGCGATTTAAATAATTGAGATTTGAGGAATATTTGGATATTTATTGAATATTTGACCATGTGAAATAGTATTTCAGAAATAACTTCAATGAAAAATT
The DNA here is from genome assembly GCA_034700625.1 of Tectocepheus velatus. Lineage (NCBI taxonomy): Eukaryota > Metazoa > Arthropoda > Arachnida > Sarcoptiformes > Tectocepheidae > Tectocepheus > Tectocepheus velatus. Next base: position 14,547 of record JAQIXV010000308.1, on the reverse strand, counting down.
TAATGTCTTATCTTTTTTTTGACCAAAAGCAATATTTGAACTCCAATTGAATAATCTATTGAATGAAGTTATGCATGTTCAATCCATATTCTATCACTTTATTACTGCTTTTATTTCGTTTAATATTTTTTCTTTGGATTCGACCAAAATGTTGACTAATTTGAAGGAACTACTGATCAATGAGTTGTCAACAAATTGTGGACATTTCTGAATGCAATTAAAGGCCTGCAGAGAATCAAATGAGAAATAGAAAGTTTATGTTAAGACTTATTATAAGTTCTGACAATTTGGAGAAAATATATTATTTTCCAATAATTGGTACAAAGGCTGAAGGGGCTATACTCACCCTTCAAACCTTAATGATGTATAAATGACACTTTATTTCTTCAATAATTCCTCAAATTAATAATTGATTATGGATCAAATAATATTTTACTTTTGTTGTTGTTTTTTTTGTCAATCAACCTTGACATATAAGTTATAAAGTTAGTGTGGTTGTACTGTTTTAATATTTCTTAATAATTTCTCTAGCTAAAATGAATTACATAACTATTTTCAATCAAATTCTCCAAGGAAATTAATTGCTTACTTTATTTGATAACGTTTTTAAAACATTCTATGAATGTATCAGGTATATTTATGTTAGTATTTGAATCTTGCGTTGATTTTGCAATCAATCTTTACAATAGTATTAATAAATCAAAACAATTAAGAAATGTCTAAAACTTCGAAAGTTGTTTCATATAAATGCAAAATATTGCTATACTTTAAAAGTTTTCGATTAATCAACTTTTTTCAAATACAAATAATAATTTTGGTACAAAGTTGAAAAATGGCTTTGAATAAATAAATATCCATTTAATTGTTATAATATCTTTGATTAAGTTTATTTAAAAATTTGGAGCCTAATAGAAGTTTGGAGTACAAACCGTTTCAAACACTTCATATAACTCACGTTATACTTCTTTAATGCTACTCATGTTTGACTGAATTATTACTTAAATATAAGAAAATATTATAATCTTTAGTTATTATTCAAGGAATATATGATTTCATATATATATATATGTTTATATGTTTTATATAATACAATATTATATTAAGAAATAAATTTAATTTTTATTTCAATGAAATTCATTTATTTTTTTTCTGAATTTTTGCCTTTTCTTTAACAACAGAGAAACAGATATTCAGTGGGTATTCAATTGGTAGAGCACTGGTATATGAGTTGACATTTGATGGCCTCCCGTCGTCAGTTAGGATGTATGTGAAAGACAATCTCTTGCACTGCTGTCCCGCACAACATTTCAATAGAAATCTGAGTCTTATTTCGTGAAAAATTTTAAGCCTCAAAACGGGGAAGAATTCAAACGACAAATACGGGACCGACAACTATGAAAGCAATGGAAGGAAGTAAATAAAATCAAATAATAGGTAAAGTAAACTCAAGAGCACAGTATATATGCTTATTATTTTTTGACTGACCTTTCATTTCAAAAGAATATCAGTTCTAACTATACCTCTATATGTTCTTTCCCTACCTTTCCCTCAATTGATGAATAATTTTCTTTAGTTATTTATTCAGTGAGAAAGAGAGAGAGAGAGAGAGAGAGAGAGAGAGAGAGAGAGAGAGAGAGAGAGGAGGGAGAGAGAGGGGAGGGAGAGAGAGAGAGAGGACTCTGAGATATTGAATTACCCTTTTATCATGAATACTACCTGTTCTGAACATCAATGGCATAAGCCTTATATGCCATAAGGTATAGGACTTTGAGAAATCATTTGTTCTTATGTTTGCAATGAAAAAGATTTGAGGATTTTTTGGGTTTGTCGACAACACAACAGTTACTACTTAATGTTAACCAAGAACAACCAGTTTTTACATTCAAATCATGCGATATTATATTATTCTCTGCTCATATTTTGACCTGGAACATTCTAGGCTATCCAAAATGAATACAATTATCAAGTTTTCTTTAGTTCTAAATATTACCCAGTTTCAGATTAAGCGACACTTTAAATTCAAATGATAATAATCTATTGAAATCGGAAAAAATGGATTTCCACCAAATGGAGGAACAAACAGTGCTTATTAGGGTCTTTTCATGTTTAGGGACAGTTGTGTATCGCAATACATATGCAAATCTAAATGTCGTCAACACTGTTATTACAGTTACTGTAGTTTAATATAAATAAAGTGAAAGGTTTTGGTTTTGATTTTCATTTTCTACATTCACTTTATTTGAAGTCGACTTTACCTTTACTCAAACCCTACTCTATATCCCTACTCTGTTCCTACAATATGTAGTTTGCAATTTGGATGTAGTCATCGACAAAACTAAATATATTTTATGAATTTTAATGGAAATGATTTATAATTTTTCAGACATTCTTCAATGGATTCATTAAAAGACATATTGAAATTGTGGACAAAAATATCGAGAGCTATATATAGCGAACTGAAAGCAAAACAAATGTTCAAATCTGACACAAACTGTGCCATCAAATCAAGAAATTGTCGAAATTCGATGATTTTTGTGGTTTTATACATATTTTGTTTAATTATTGGTTTTGCGGATAGCGCTCAATATATAGCACCGGGCGATTGTACGTGGAATCACATCCCACAGACAAGTTTTGATGTCAGTCTGAAGTGTCACTTAAGAACAATATCTACAAATGGCCTTAACTTTAGTCTTATTCAAAGTGAACACACTATTAGTCTTGTGGTGATCTGTGATGAGTCCCTAATTGAATCGCATCTGGAAAATGGATCTCTGAGTCACCTCAGGTTCTTAAAGTCTTTAGAAATAGAAAGTTGTAAACTTCGTCATTTAAGTGGAGGTGCTCTCAATGGTTTACAACAACTGCGAAACCTTACGGTTCGGACGCACAACAATCAGTGGGCCATCACTTCACTGGATCTGAGCCACGAATCTGTTTCCAATTTGAAACATTTGGAGAAATTAGACCTGGGATTCAATTACATGGCTCAGTTGCCTCAAGATCTATTCTGCCCCCTAACGAGTCTGAAGACATTGAATTTAACACACAATAGACTCAGCGGTTTCGGTAGCTTTGGTCTCATAGATGCGGCCACTGGTCAGCTCTGTCTACAAGAACTACAACGACTAGACTTGTCTTTCAATGACATATCATTTTTGTCTGAAACTGGAGTGGCGTCACTCAAGAGTCTTCAGGTACTCGAACTCCAAAACAATCGGATCTCAGAATTGGCTGAACTGTCGTTCTCTGCATTAAAAAAGTTAAATAAAATCGATTTATCCGCTAATAAGCTGCAGACCATTCCTTCCCGCACTTTCCGTCAGTCAGAAGAGCTAAAAGAACTCCATTTGCAGAACAACTCTCTGTCAGTACTTCCTGCGGGACTGTTCAGTGGTCTCTCCAAACTGTTGATACTGGATGTGAGCCATAACCTGATCAGTAGTGACTGGATATTCCCGGAAACGTTCGCTGATCTCATTCGAGTGGTTGTCCTAAATCTTGGTTACAATAGAATAAAGACTATAAACGGATCGACGTTTCAAAACCAGTATTCGCTCCAAATTTTATATCTGAATAACAATGAAATCGAGACAATCGAAGACAACTCTTTCGCTTCGCTCTACAATCTTCACACTCTTATACTCACCGGTAATCGCCTGAAGACTGTCCACTCTTTCACATTCAATGGACTTTACGTTTTGAGTGAATTATCTTTGGCTGAGAACGAGATATCAAGAGTGGATAACAATGCTTTTAAGAACTGTTCCAATCTTCAGGACCTCAACCTGAGTGGAAATATTCTGAGTGAAACACCAAAAGCTGTTTCGTCTCTGAGATCATTAAAAATATTGTTTCTGAGCGACAATGAAATCAAAAATATTGGTAACACGTCTTTGAGTGGTCTCTCCCAGTTATCAGTGGTCAGACTATCAGGCAATCGATTGTCTAATTTAACGCGAGGTATACTCAAAGAGCTGCCATCTCTGCGAAAAATGGATCTGTCGTCCAATCGTATCAATAGTCTGGATCACGGAGTCTTCGACGACGCACCTACTCTTCAAACCATAAGTCTTGAGAAGAATCTCTTGAATGACATAAACGGGTTATTTATGAACTTGAACAATTTGCATTTCTTAAATGTGTCAAATAACAAGATAACTTGGTTCGACTATGCACTTATACCCCGGTCATTGATCAAACTGGATGTGCACAACAATGAGATCGAAACTCTGGGCAATTACTTCGAACTGGAGAGTGCTCTTCAACTCAAAGAGTTCGATGTGAGTCATAATCTGATTAAAGAGATATCGGGTTCAGCCATTCCTAACCGAATTGAAAGAATAAATTTATCGGAAAACAGGATTCGAGTGATACATCAGTTCTCTTTTATGGCCAAAAATAACATAACTTTTGTTGACTTAAGAAACAATTCTCTGCAATCACTGGACATAAATGCGTTTCGATTGAAAGCCCTTTCAGTGAATAGACAGTCGCCTGAGTTTTACGTGTCATCCAATCCTTATTACTGTGACTGTACTATGGAATGGCTTCAAAGAATCAATCAATTGGACAGCACTTCCCGTCAATATCCACGTATTGTTGATTTAGAGAGTGTGAGCTGTCAGTTGCCTTTCGTTAAACACAATCAGTTGGTGCCGCTGTCCAAAGCGAATCCAAGCAACTTTTTGTGCAAGTACAAATCACATTGTTTCGCACTCTGCCACTGCTGTGACTTCGATGCCTGCGATTGTGAGATGATGTGTCCGGACAACTGTACTTGCTACTATGACCAGAGCTGGAACACTAATATTGTTGATTGCAGTGAGTCAACACATTTGTCTGTTCCTCAGCGCATACCTATGGATGTGACCGAACTTTATTTGGATGGCAATCACATACCCGCCCTCTCTTCGCATGCATTTATTGGTCGGAAAAACCTTAAAGTTCTTCATTTGAATGAAAGCCATATCGAAGTGATAAACAATCGTACGTTCAATGGATTGAAATCATTACAAGTTTTGAATTTAAATCACAACCGTTTGTCACAACTCTATGGCTATGAGTTTGAAATTCTTGTTGACCTCAAAGAACTTTATTTGTCTTACAATCGGATCGCAATTGTGGCCAACAATACGTTTTTAGCGCTAAAATCGTTACAAACTCTTCATTTGGATCACAACTATATAATTGAATTTCAAGTCTGGAATTTAAACTTCAATACAAGACTAGTGGACAGCCGTTTGGCGCACAACATGTGGTCGTGTGAGTGTCAGTTCGTCGAACAGTTCATCGATTGGTTGCCTTCACGACAAGACCTGATCCGTGACGCCAATCAGATCCAGTGTTTCTTTAACGAGACGACAGCACTTCCCCTCTTAGGTCAATACAATATGAGTGTCTGCACAAACATATCTGTGCGGAACGCAGTAAACAATTTAAATACTGAAAATTATGTGGTGTCCGACTACTGGCCTTTGGCTATAATCGGTTCGTCTGTGTTCTTACTTTTACTGGTTTTAGTGATTGTGATATTCATATACCGGAGAGAAATGAGTGTTTGGTTTTATTTACGATATGGCGTCCGATTGGAAGGAAGAGCCAAACACAGGCGCGAAGAGGAAAAACTTTTCGACGCATTTGTCTCTTACAGCAAAAAAGACGAGGCGTTTGTCGCACAGATCTTAGCCCCGGAGCTGGAGTACGGCAATCCGCCAATTCGTCTGTGCCTTCATTATCGTGATCTTCCGGTGGCCAGTGGCTACCTGTCCGATGCCATCGTCGAAGCTATGGAAGCCTCGCGGCGGACAATACTAGTGATCAGTGAAAACTTCCTTAAGAGCGAGTGGTGTCGCTATGAGTTCAAGTCTGCACACCATCAGGTGCTCAGAACTAATAGACATAAATTAATTTTAATATTCATTGGAAGGATTGCCACCAAAGATCTCGACCCAGACATCAGACTGTGGCTCAAAACTAATACATTCCTGCAATGGGGCGAAAAGATGTTCTGGGAGAAACTCAGATATGCACTGCCAGACGTGCCCTACACTAGGAAACCGGCCGATCAGATCAGGGACATGACTGTCGCTGTTCATGTTTAACGCCATTCCATATATTCTATTTCAACCAATTTTTTGGTTAAAAAATATAAATATTTATATTATTTACAAAAAAAATTATTGAATTTGATTTGAAATCTGAAGCGAAAATCATTTGACTATCATTAGAGACGTTAGCATTCATTAAATAAAAAAATTGTAATCAATATTATTATAAGTTTTATTGTGTTATAAATCTATGAGTTGTGAGTATTGGAGTGTTTACTTACTTTGAGTTACGCTCCAATTATTTTATATAATTTTTTTTATCGTTTTTAAGTCAAAATTTCCAAATAATTTTCTCTTAAATAATTTATTGTATATTTTAGGCAAAACTCTATTCCAGTTCTTAAGGAAATCCAATTTAATTACTTTTGTCAATATTTTTCTCATTTTGTCTGATTTTTCAAATAAAGTTATTTTATTAATACTTTTGTATTTTTAAAAGGGAGAGAGCCTTAAGAGTCTTTAAAAAAGTTGATGGTTAAGATAAAAAAATAATGTATGAAAATTTGTTAAAATGACTTTTAGCTGAAAAACAATTACATAAATTAATTGAATGAAAAATACTGAGGAATTATTGCAAATCGTGAAAATTGCCTTATTGTCTGATCTTGTTATCTCTCAATTATGAGCTGTGTTACCGAGTATCGAGTTACCGAATATTCGACCCGGAGCGGGGGCACATTTACTTTGCCGCTGAACATGGCTATGATTATAGTGAAGATCGGAGGGGGGCTCAGAAATTGAGACATTATTGGAGACTATAATTTAATTTTGTTTGTTATGAGAAATGGAAAGTCGATTAGAAATCCAAGACTCAGGAAAGAATTTATGGCCGGAATGAGGAACTCTATGTTGACATAAAACTTTGAAGTTTAACAAAGTTGATTTAGCCATAAGTGATTAGCTAGTTGGATTAGTTTGAGCGTTTCTACTGATATTTTCTATATAATAAACATTTTGAAGTGAAAAACGTCTGGAAATTAATTTCTCGTTAATAATAATTAATTTAAATGAAGTGAAATATGTATCTGAAAATCATATGTAAACATGAAATCATTGATATGTTCTTGTTTGTCTCTTTCGTCATTTTCTGTTCAAATTATGTCAAATCCATACCTGAGGAAGAATTTTATAATCCAGGTCTTCAAGGAGTCGAGGTCCACGAAACAACAACTAAAGGGCCGACAGAAGAGAGTAAACTTTCAACTGTAAGGTTTCATCGATTGTCAACATTAGTCAAAAAATTGAGTAAAAAAAATAAGACGACTCCAATCCAAAGAACAATTGAGGTCAACACCAATGCTGTTCCGAGTATAGTAGAAGCCGTGACAATCACAGAGCTTCCCATAAATACTGATATAAGCAACTCTTCCAATGGATGGCCACAACTGGACAAACATAGCGATGCTATAACAGAAGTGATTACAGAATCAACGACAACGGCATCTACCGATTCCATGGCAAACAAAGTACAGGCAGTTATCACTAATGCAGTCAAAGAAGGGCAAAGAATGTCGTCAAATGCCAAGGGCACAATTTCTAAGGTTGGCCAAAAAGTTGGCCAAAAGGTTTCAGGCACACTTAATTCAGGTGTCTCTAAGATAACTGGTCGGGTCTGTTTCAAACATATCGGCTGTTTTGCCTCATATGAGGATTACGAAGACGTTTTTCGTCAGCCAACTTCACTGCTGCCGATGTCTCCCGATCTCATCGATTGTACGTTTAATATGTTTTCTACAAAAATTGGATCAATTCCTCGAAGTTTTAAATATGACGTCACTTCAGATGATTTATTGAAGAGTTCATTTGATCCAAACTTTAAGACCGTTGTTATAACACACGGATATCGCAATGGGTTTGAACCTTGGATTAGAGTCAGAACAAAAATATATTAGTATTTGAATACTATTTAATATTTTTTTGTCTTAAAGAATATGAAAGAATCGATTGTAAATCAGACGAAAGACTATAATATAATTATCGTTATTTGGGAAAAGGGTTTGTAATCAGATATAAAACTAATGCAATAAAACTAATGGTTTTTTTTACAAAAAAGGGGCAAAACTTCCAAATTATTATCTGGCTGCGACCAATACCAGAGTGGTGGGCGCCTCCATTGCATTCTTTTTAACAAATTTGGTCAAAACATTTAACTATACCAACGATAAGTTTCATTTGATTGGTCACAGTCTTGGGGGACACGCCGTTGGATTGGCCGCTAAACTTTTGAATAATCCTAAAGTCCATCGAGTAACTGGACTAGATCCTTCTGGTATATGTTTTTCAAGTGTGTGACAAATTAAATTTGGCATTGATATCTAAAGGAGCCGGAATCAATCTGAGGAAAGATGCGATGCATTTGCATTACACCGACGCCACTATAGTCGATGTATTTCATACCGATATCGGAATGGGTTTCAGCGAAAGCTTAGGGACGGAAACCAAATTGGGTTACTATGATTTCTACCCAAACGGAGGTCTGAAAATTACCTTGATATTTTATATTTCAACTGACTAAAACTGAAAAAGGTTTATTACAACCTGGATGTCGAGCACCAAGAAACAAATTGAATGTTCTCAATGCATTTTCTGGAGAAGAGATACCATGCTCTCATTCAAGAGCATATAGATATGGTATAAGTGTCGGTAAGGAATAAAAATCATAGAATATTACGAAATTGGAAATTATTTTCAAACTTATTGAAGGATTGAAACCCTGGACTGAGTGTCAACCCATCGGTTATATGTGTGAAGACTACGGAACCTTTATTGAGGGCCGTTGTTTCGATTGTACTGAAGACAGGTGTCAACCAATGGGACTCAACTTTGACTATTGGCTCAGTCATAAACCGGACCCAATAGCTCTGAATTACAAATACTACTTAAATTTGGCGCCGAATGAAGAGTTTTGTGGTAATTATGATTAGATGTTGAGATCGATTGTCGTAATGTAATTAATTGATGCAAATTGATTACAGTATATCACTACCAGTTTGGCTTTCATGTCACACAAGACTCAGATGAAGCCACCGGTTTGTCACCACTTGTAACTCATTTTCATTGATTGTCTTATTATTTCAATTATTTAAAGGACTTTTAGATTTCAATTTGAAAATCAAAAACCAAAAAAACACAAAAAAAGAGTTGACTTTCGAGAAAATAATGTCTGACATACTGCAGGGAGAAGTGCACACACTTTTGATGACTTTTCAGTTTAAGTTAGACGATATAGTCTCGATGACCATTCAATGGAAACGTTTGGATCGGCCTCAGGATAAGCATAGAGTAAATAAGGGAAAGGTCTTAAAGATTCCTATAATTGAAATCAATTATATGAGTCATTTGAATAAAAGGTTTCTCTCAAATATTTATTTTAATTAAAAAAATATTTTCAATTATTTTGTTTGAATTTCAGTGAAAGAGACTCCAGTTCTTTCATTTTATGTCCAGATAAAGGAGCGGACACTGAAATTAGACCCAACAACAAGAAGATTGAGTTCATTGTCTGCAATCCTAAAGAAATGTTGGAAATGTCTGAAAGTGCCAAACAATTAGTCGCAGAGATATTGGTTGCACTCACAGCCAAAGAGGACTTATATTCTAACGATTACGAGGGTCTCAATTCTGTCGTTCAAAAGATACCAAATTCCAATTTACAAGAAAAATCGTTCCTTGGTTAATTTTGTTTATTAATTATTAATAAATTTGAGTAAATTTAATTTAATTTTCTAAGATTATGCATACATTGTATGACAAAAAGACAGAAAAGTTATTATTCATTAAAATTTGTAAACATATATACATTTATAACATTTTTCAATATAGGACTAATATAAAAAATAAATTGGTGAGCAAGATCAATGGTTTTTAGTGAGAACTCGAACAATTAACAAGCTTCTAAAATTTAATTCATTGATTTGAGTGATATGAGGCGCTGTTAGTCTGATCCAACTTTTATATACCTTGAGTCTATTTAACTTGAGTATTGTGGTAGAATTATTCAAGAATTGAAACTCAAATAATTGTTACTCATGATCAATTGAAAAATAAATACATAATTGAATAAAAGTTGGCTCAGAATTGAATTATTAAAAGAACTTACAATGTACAATAATGTACAATAATGTACATCTATGTATGTCTATAATAGACTTTTATTAGGAAAGCCTTTGAATTATCGAAAATAATTACTCAATAATTGAGTAATTAAATTGAATCGAAAAGATGTCGACAAATGTTTTGTAAAATGAGATTATTTTTTGTCTTATTTTTCATTTATTTAAATCTAATTTTCGCAGAAAATGAAAGTAAATGCAAAAAAGGTATTTATATTGAATTGATCTTGTTATTTTATTAAATTATTCAATATCCATATTTAATAATTGGCTGAAAGGAGAAAAATGCTTAAAAACAATAATCAAAACAAAACCAAATGCAGAGTTGGGTTTAAATGAAGATAATGTAGAACTCAATTCAGAATTGACTTCAGAGCTAACTCTCAAAGAATCTGCAAAAATAGAAGAGAATGATTCGGATGAAATTGCCAAGGACAAATTGGAGTACGACAAATCTTCTTCAACAACTGAATCGATGTCTTTGATGGTCAAAAACAATTCATTTGAGGCTCAAACAGCAAAAACAGAGATACCGGAGTCAAACGCAGGAATATTCAGTTCAATCACAAAGAGTATAAATCATGCAAAAGGTTTATCAAATGATTGATAATATTTGATTAAATAATTAAATCAATTGTTTTTGGATTAGATGTTATCACAGGAGGGGATCCGAAAAAAAATACTAAAAGTGATATAAATGATGAAAAAGATGTAAATCTTAAAGCATTGAAAGGAGGCAGTGCTGAACAGAATGAAGAGGAACAGAAACAAACCGATGGTTTTTTCAGTCAATTCAGAAGTAAATGATATGTTTACTCTTGACTTAGGATTAAAAATAATTAGTGAATATATAATATATAAACAGACAGTTTGGGCCGAACCTGTTTCAAAGATATTGGATGTTTCTCCGCAATGGAATACAATGATCTAAATAGTCGTCCCTCTCCAGTGCTGCCGATGGCACCGGAAGCTATTAAACCCATGTTTCATATGTATACACTCGAGGCTCGATCCACTCCCCGCAACTATAGCTATAATGCCTCTCAGTCTCAGCTAAGATACAGTACTTTTAATCCGAAACTAAGAACCGCTTTCATTGTTCATGGCTTTCAAAGTGGTTTAGCCCTTTGGATGGAGGTATGGACACCAGTGATTTGACCAGTGGTTTGACCAGTGGTTTGACATGTGGTTTGACCAGTGGTTTGTCCATATATTCATATTTCAACTCAGAATTAACGAAAAGTTTATAATTAATTGTAATTATAATCAATGAGTTGATAAAATTTTCGACAAAATTCTAGAATCGAGTTAAACAAAACAGGATAAAATGATAAAATTGATCAATAGTCATCAATTTGATTGAACAGGGTCACTATGTCATATAATATTTAATCAATTCTGAGTTGATCACTAAGAATCGACAAAAGGATCTAGTTCGACTACTAGTTATTAGTTTATTCTTACAGAACCTAAAAGATTATATTCAATATCAGAGTAACGATGGATATAATGTAATCTTAGTTGCTTGGGACAATGGTTAGTTAAAAAATGAGCATTTTGAAAAAAATTAGCAAATTTATACCAAGGTTCGAAAATGGCGTATAATTTGGCGGCGGCCAACACTCGAGTATTGGGCGCTTGCATTGGATTTTTCATCGATACTCTTTGTAAAACGTTTAGCGCTTTTAATATAACAAATGAAATGTTTTATATGATTGGACACAATTTGGGAGCGCATGCCATTGGATATGCCGGCAAACGTTTGCAGAGCCCTAAAATCATGCGAATTACTGCACTGGACCCGGCGGGTAGGGCTCACATTAATTATATAGAATATTGTATGACTGTATTTGATGACTATTTTAATGACATTTTATATGAAATTCATTTAAAGGAATTGCATTTCATTTTTCAAATCCTTCGATGCGTTTGGATTCGAGCGACGCCTCAATAGTGGACGTCATTCACACCGACGCCAACAACTATAACAGTGAAGGCTTTGGGACTACAGATTATTTGGGTCACTACGACTTCTTCCCAAATGGAGGTCAATTTGACCATTTGACACAACCAACAATTAACCATGATTCTTACAGGAGCTTGGCAACCGGGATGTTCAGAATCAATAAATGTGGTCAATCGGCTTACCACGATCAATTATGGAGATGAAATAACGTGTTCGCATTCAAGAGCAAGCTACTTTATTTATAATCTTGGTCAGTATTTCTATGAAAAATTTAAAACAATTGATTAATTATTAATTTCCATTGATTTTGCTTAAGATAAACCATATGATGAGTGCAGTGCTGTCGCTTACCAGTGCCCCAAATATGAGATGTTCCTCGAGGGTCGATGTGCTGACTGTAGAGATAGGAAGTGCCAACTCATGGGAATCAACCCCTTATATTGGTTGACACAAACCGCTGATAATAAAACTTCAAATAAAAAGTATTTCATCAATACTTCAAACAAAGATGAATTTTGTTGTAAGACTATTGAGTGGTGGGATTCACACTAAATAACATATTTTATCAATATTTTGACTTTCAGTACATCATTTCCAGTTTGCTATTCACACAACAGCCGACTCAGACTCGACTACCGGTGAGTATAATATCACGGAATAGAAAGTCTTCTCTTTTTCAAACAGAAATGACACTAATTTTTGTGAGAATTTCAAAATATTTAGAAATTCAAAATTTGAGAGGGTTTGCACTGATTGTCATCTTGTTAATTCTGTTTGAATATTGGAGGTTCTTTATAATGATTATTAATGAATCACCTAATTTAATATTTAAACAATTATTCAGGAATTCTTGTGTTCAATTTAAAATTGACCACCTCTAATAACACAAACAAAGAAATCTTGATTCACAAAATAATGACAAAAACTTATCAAAACAGAATTCACACGTTTTTAATGAATTTTGATTTTAAAATTGAAAAAATATATGCTTTGGATCTTCAATGGAAGAGATATAATTCATCAGAAAGACAAAGAGTGAACAGGGGATACAAATTGAAGATTCCTGTCATTGAAATCAATTACATGAGTCATATCGATGAAAGGTATTGAGATTTGCAATAAATTGAATGGAAAATAGATTTAATTGATTGTTGATTAGTGTCAGGAAAAAGCATTCTTCGGTTCTCTGTCCTAAAAATGGAGAGAAGATAATCGTAAATAAATTCAAAAAAGAGTTCATTCATTGCGATATAGAATTGAGCGAAAGAGCCATTAGTTCTGATCCGGAATCACTCCTCCCATTGGAATGGAAAGAAGATATATATTCAGTCGATTATATGAGCCATCACCGGGTCTTTCATAAGATATATGGCACCAGAATTAAAGACAAAATTAAGAAAAATGAAATAGTTGATTAAATTAATACAATTAACAGGCAATTAATACAATTGGGCAAAAAAATGATTGAAAAGTGTCATTATATTTGCAAATGATTTTGACGGTAACTTCCCCCTCAGTCAGTCGTTTATCAAATAATTGTCATTTAATTGTATTAACTATAGTTTTGTTTGAATTTTAAAAAATTTAATTAAAGATATAAAAAGTGAAAGATTTATCATTTTGTTCTTCATTTTAATTACAAAATTAGTTCAAGGTTACAAAATTGGTTAGGTTTGGTTAGGTTAGGTTTACCGTGAGCATAGTTTCAAAGTGAAAAACTTGGAAATCTGTGCTAACAGTAAATCTTTTTGTCGGAAAAAACACAATCAGTTGATAGCTCTAAACGGCATTTACTCACTATATATGCCGTTGAGATTCACAGCATAGGTTAGGTTAGGTTTACTGTGAGTTTACGGTAAATCTTTGTGAGATTTTGAACTTTCAAACTATGCTCACGGTAAATCTTCGCGTTTTCGCGCAACTAAAATAACCCTCTCCATGGTGGGTGTGTGTGTGTCCCCTCTTGAAATTGAGACCAGTGTTGCTCCCCAGACCAGTCCCGACATGACTGGCCCGAGGTTGCTCCCAGCAACACTGGTCTCTCTCCGGTGATTGTGTGTCGGCCGACACTCAGTGTTTTTACCGACTGTCTGACTCTCAGTCAGACCCCCTTGCCGTGTCTTATCGTAGTGTATCACCAGAGCATTGAGCTGGGCGGTCATCCACCGTATGACTGCTCAGACTCCCACTACTTATAATATACTTTTTGATTACTCCAAGCGAGACGAGTTTTTTTGATTGACAGCTCATCAAATCTATAGAGGGAAGTACCCGAAGGACACCCCGCTGGCCACCCGAACCTCCATAACTATTTGTCTGGTCCCTAAACTTGTTCATTGCTCATAATTAGATTTTCTGT
>JAQIXV010000307.1:0-48797 GCA_034700625.1 Tectocepheus velatus | reverse complement strand
ACTCTTATTAAATTCATTTATCAAATCCAATGAAAATATTTTTAATAAAAATTATTCAATTCTTTTGGAAATGATTTTTTACTCTTTTATACGATTGAATCTCTCGATTCTTATTGAATTCTTAAGGATTTGTGAATATTATTGATGTATTAAAATTTTATAAGAGAAACAATAAGTTAATTAAAACCAAGAATTCAATTCATCAAGATGAAATCTTGAAATAATCAAGTATAATGATTGATTAATTCAAAATAGATGATACATTTTATGTCGTTAAACAATATTCTCTAACTGAGATTGTTTTGAATATTTCAATGAATTTGAATTTTCAATATTATTGCCATTATTTTCTTTGAAATTAAAAAATTATTTTTTTGGAAATGATTTTCTCATTTGATTCAAAAAAAGACACATCAATAGACATTTATAGTCAGTACAGGTATTTAGTATTATGAAGGATTCCCTTGGTCAGACAATTTTTATTTGACTCAATCAATTTGATGAATAAAAATGAATAAAAATGTACTTCAATTTTCACATAATTTGCAGACATTGTCTAAAATCTGTTTCTCTATATTTTTGAGTCCAATGCAAAGTGTTTGCAAAAAAGTATTGTTTTTTAGTATTTTCGGAAAGTAATCAACAAAAGAGTGTTTTTCTGTTTTGAGGCTTATATTTAAAAACAATTTAAGAGTCTGTTTGGGTCAGTGACCGAACAGCTATCAGAAGGTAAAAGTTTTACGATAACCAACTGACCAATCCGTTCAACTCTTTTGTAAGTTATGGTAACTTCACTTTTTATTCCTTCTTTGAAAGGGTCTAAAAAGTTAGCCCTAACTTCTAAAATAGACTCAGATTTTTGAAGGCAATACAAATTGTGTTTTATATTTCTTAAAAAAATCTAAAATACTTTGAAATACTTTTGATATAACTGAACATCAATTTAATAAAAAACAAATAAAAAATTATTCATTCATTTTAGTGAAAATATAAAATATTCATTTTAGCAAGTTTCAAAATAATTTTTCCTTTTAGATTGAATCTTTTTAGTTGAATATTTGACTAGCTTGATCATTACCATATTATTGATATTGATTGAAGAAACTGTCAGAAATGTTGTATGATATGCAAAACTAATCGTATAACTTATCGATGAATTGCAAGACTAACTAACTTTCCTTTTATTCTATTTTCATAACTTTTGACGAAATGTTGACAACTAGTGGTTCGACGAAAACATTGAAAAATATAAAGAAAATCACTTCGAATCAGATTTTACTTAAGAATCTATTCTTCAACTGATTGTGTCGGTGACCAAAACTAATCGGTCAGATATGTCGGACCAACTGATGCTTAACAATAGATTTTGTGGCCAATGACCAGATTTAAACTTAAAGTCAGATGTTTTACTCAATGTTTAACACAATGCAAAACATAACCAAGCTCACTTCAAATAATTCATTTCTTTTTATATTTGATTATTAAATTCAGGATTGACTTCAAACTAATTGATACAAATAACTTGGAGAGTGTGTGGCATCCCTTGAAAGTTTGCTTATCTCCTTGGTTATTCTTGTTATTGTATAGGTTATTTTAATAAATATATATCTGAATGTTGAAAGTTTTGCTTTCTTTAAGTTATATTTAGTGACCGGAAATTTGATATGCAGTCCATGTCCTGAAAGGGTTGAGTTTAAAATACAACTTTTCAGTCAAAGAATAGAAGAGTTATTACTAATACACATAAACCTTCGTCAGAGACGTACTCTCAATGACAGGCATAACAAATAATCGTTATTCAGATTTGAGTCCAGTCCCAGTCCAGTCCCAGTCCAGTCCCAACTGATTTAGTGGCACATCAATAGGCCATAACTATTTGTTTGAAACTATAACTCATTGTATTTATTCGGCGTTGAATGTGATATAGTGGACATGTGTACAGACAAACTTGTATTACAATTTACACTACACTCATCTGACTCTACTTTAAGCTATTATTATGGAAAACATAAAATCTTTGCTGAGATTTGCTCAGCATTTGCTCTCTTTGACAATTGGTCTTTTGGTCTCTATTGGTCTCTATTGGTCTCTGTATGCATATTAGTATTGATTTGTGTGTTGACTGGTATTGTGTCCTTATATTTAGTAGTTTTCTTAACAATGTAACCAAACAATAAATTCCTCAAAACAGTAGTTGGACTCTGCCTTTGGGCCTCTACTGGACAGTCACCTAACCTTTGAAGAAATGGATATTTACTGTGACCTATACATAGTTGGGGTCGATGGCCGGTCAACTGACCGCCAGCTCATAGAAGTCCATCGTATTGTTATAAATGCCTCAACTCTTTGAACTTCAAATTTAGTGTCTTATTGTGTTTTCGCTCAACTAATGGTCGACCAAACGCTTTCTCTCTGATATTTTTTTAAAGAACACCTTTCCTTTTATCGCCATTTGAATACAGCTTTAAATTATGTTACGGGAGGCTCGAGACTACTCTCTGCCCCATTGGCTCATCAAAGAATCATTATTCAAATAAAAGACTTCCATCAATTAATTTTCATTTCATTTATAACCCATTAGTTACCAAAAATGTTAACAATTATTCTTTTGATTTGAATTTTTTTTAATCTGATTCTTACATTAATTAAATTAAACTTTTTGAACAAAAGATGTAAATCTGTTGATATCTTTACTTGGATTGACTTCAAAATATGAAGGCCTCCAATGTTTTGTTTCTTTGGTTTAACAGTCAATAGATTCTTCACTTCTGGCACTTATTCATTGCAAAAATCAATTAAAGAATTGAAAATATTTTTAATATTAATTTTTAAATATTATTTTGCTTTTGTCATATTCTGGTGGACACCCATTGTTTTCGTTAACAGTGAACACACCGCCACTGACTCTCCAGTCAATCGCTATATTTATATTATTATTAATGTGATATTCAGAATAACTTTTTCAGTATTAAAATCATTTGATAATTACTCCAAACTATTTAATTAATTGAGGGTTTAATGATTTGATCGTAACTATCATTAAATTTATAAGAATCTATAATAAATTGTTTTGCTTTCCATTTGTCTTCAATTCAATAATAATTATTAAATTAAAATCCTTAGGAAAAAGTGAAACGAAAGATTGAATTGAAGTAAAAGTTTGTTTACTGGACATCCAAACATTCCGCCCCAACTTTTTCATCTCTTTTATTAAGAGTAAAGTTTACTCCGTATTCAGTAAACTCTTGACTCCCCCTCCATAGTCGGACCGACATTTATGCAAAAAAGGTTAAAAAAGTCTTTTATGATATCACAATATTTAAAGTGTTTTCGCAATTCAAAGCAATTCCTGTGTCCATAGACTTCATGTTAAGATTGTATCTGATTTCAAGTGGACTTTTTGCTTGGTAAGACTGTTGAATAAGCAGGAAGTTTTTGTTTAGTATTAGTTTGTGCTGTTGTTGTTGTGCTCACACTCATAACAATCGGCGCATATTTACCTTTGAATTGAATCTTGTATTCAATAGAATTCATTGATTGAATTGTGAGCGCAATAGCGTATATAAAACTCCTCCTAAAACGCCTAAACGACTTAACCCCAGCAACCTTTAGTCTGTGCACTAGTGATATGATATGACTATTTGTGTCTAATATTATTTTGACAATACTTTTCCTCTTTTATTCGTTTCTTATCTAAGAAAGTCTGGACATACAAACAATAAGCCCTCAGACATAACCCATTTATAATCAATATTTTCAACTTTCGGCCAATTCTTTCTTTCAAAGGTCTCTGACCTCAGAATCTTTAGGGTTTGAAACTTTGAATTATTTTATTATCGGTTTAGGAAAAGTGAGAATTCACTGAAAATGAAACTCATTTACAAATCATTTATTTGCATACGATTTAGGGGCAGATGTCTCACAAAATAATTAACTTTAGTTAAGAATTATTTTTCTCGAAAACAAAAAAATTCTTAATCTTTGGTTCATAAAAATGAATTCAAACCATTCAACAAATAATTAAAGAAATATTCACTTTATATATCGTATATTTATATAAAATATATACAAATATATTCAAAATAAATTAACATTGATCTACAGTATTATAATACAACTATCTTCTTGATACGAATTGGACGACAAGTCTTATTAATAATATAAGTTATTATAAAGCCTTAAAAATAGAAATTATTTGATATATTAATAATTAATACCAAAACATAATTTTATAAATAAATTACTTTTGAGACAAAGATTTCTTTCGAATTGATTCGACAATTATTTTATTATTGATATATTCGACTCAATCTTTGAACCGAAGACATGAATATCTAATATATTTTTTCTATTTCGGAAAAATATGACCCTTTATGAAAATATATCGAATTTGATCCTAATAAAATGAATCTAATCTTGATATTGATTTTTGCTTTTTACAATGTATTCATTTCTTTCAATTTTATTTATTTTCTATAATTAATGTTCTGATGAATAAATTCATCGATTTATTCATCAAATATATCTAGTACAACATTTCATTAGTGAATAAGTGAGGGGAGAGAGAGAGAGAGAGAGAGAGAGAGAGAGAGAGGACTCGTCATGACCTCTAAATCAATGCGCATAAACCGTTGACGCCTCCCACCAGACGGACCGGCAAAGTCTTGTTTATCCAGTGCTATATATTGATGGCTATACAATGCGGAAGATACTGCCGTTACTCTTGAACTTTTCGTGTCAGGTATGAGAAGAAGTTTCTTTACTTCAGTTCTGTTTATCAGTTGAGAAAAGTGTGAGCGAGAAGTGAGTTCAGTCTCTCTCTCACAGCGTATACTAAATATCACTGAATTTAAACTTTTTGTCTTCAGTTTGAAAGTTGTCTTCAATTCTGTCTTCAATATGAAGTTTAGTGCAAATTATTTGACTTAATATAAAATGAATTAAAAATTATCAAATTCTATTCATAAAATTTTTTGATTCAATTGAACCAATTTATGTGAATTCAACTTTTTTGACGGATTTTATTCAAAATATTCAATTGGTAAGTGATTTAGTCATTTTATTATTCGATTTATATAAATCATATGAATAGTTGCATGCTAAAATCTTAATTATCCTTGATGAAACCTAATTGATTGAATTGACATTATTTTCACTCTTTAATTAAACTTTTCGGAAAATATAATTCAAAAAATATTTTGATGTCTGTCCACTACTTTTCACTCCACTGATCGTCATTTCTATTATCAATCGTTGTATTCGATTATAATAAAAAAGAGTCATTTTTAGGACATATTGTATAATAAAAATTGGGTTTAGTCTAACCCAAGCTGTTACACAACTCCGACAGTTATAGTTGTGCTAAGAATTCAATGTTTTTGGTCTTTTAAAACCACTATCTCTTGTCCAGTGATTAGATTTACATTTATATTAAGTCAGACTTCAATATAGAAAATCTGATTTAACACTAAATAACAGTACATTTGATATGAGAGTCAAAATACAAGTGACGGTGTATTCAACTGAAAGTTATTGTGAGCTTAAGTTTTCACCTGAATTACAACCAAAACTTCGATTCATTTGCGTTCAAAGAGGAAAATCTTTTTCATCTCTCACTATATATCCATTTCTAAAACCATGTTTTTGTACTTTTTTATTGCATTCTTTTGATTGACACTAGTTTACAGATTTTTGGAGAGAGAGAGAGAGAGAGAGAGAGAGAGAGAGAGAGAGAGAGAATGATGTAACATATGCTTAACATTTAAGAAATATTAGATTCACTGCAGGACTACTTCCACTTCACTGTCTGTTGTATTATTCAAATTCAATTTTAATGAGAGTCATATTTGTGGTGATATTCTGTTAGAGTGCTTAACACTACTCATACTCTTCTTTTCAAATTCAAATTTCATTCGATTTTCCGGACTTTAAAAATAAAGTATCAAAACAAAAATCAAACGGAAATGGTTTGAATGGTTTTAAGTTAATGTTTAAATCTTTGAATATATTTATTATTTTTTGATTCAAATATCGATCAATTATTTTAGTTGTGAGTTATTTTTAATTTTTCAGAACAGTAAGAAAACTATTAAGATCAATTCAGGAACTATTTTTATGGTTGACACTCATTTTCATTGCTTTAGACCTTTATTTATGATAATTTCTTACCTGAAATCTATTGAATACCTGAGCCATAAGTTATATAACTGTTTGTCTGCGATAAATGTTTTGGTCTAAAAGATCGCTTCCTTTTATCGGTCGCATCACTAATAGAAGGTCACAAACATTGGTATATACTATAGTAATGGTATTGAATTGTGACGGAAGGAGTTATTGTTATGCAGTTCTCTATGTGTATGACTGGTTGAAGGGCGAGAATGTCGTATATGTTTACCAGAAGCCTAGCAATTGTCGACAGTCCCGCTCCAATTGTGTTACCAGTGAACGAACAAAGAGTGAAAAGACTCTTAGGGAACAGCTCTAAGACATTCAAGAGTGAGGTCAGGCAGAGAGAAATCTGAGAGTTATGGGATAGACCTGTGAGAGTGAATCGGGAGAGTTTAGCATCGAATAACGATAGTGAAACAAGTGAGTGAAAAATATGCGGCAGGTCGTTGAACTTTTACCTGCACTCAACGCTAGGTATTACCTGCACTCAGAGCTAAGGGATGGTATCTTTCACTAATTTAGAGTCCAATAACGAGGTATTTATATATTTCCCATCAAATTATTAGTTATTTTTCAAAGTCTAAACTAATGGAAAGTTTTTCAATCATTTTATCGAAATTTAAAAATAATTTCATTTCTATTAAAATGAGTAAAACTGGAAAAAACTTGAGATTAGTATTGAAAACAATTGTTGACTACCTGTTTGTGTTTATTTGCACCGATAACACAATCCCTAACCTCTAGAACGATGGCAATGAAAAAATTGGTGCACAACATGAAGCTCTGCTCGAATACCTGTCCCTTTTCCTTCTCAAATGGTTTGCTAAGAATGTTGCAAAAGTCTGACTCTCACTGATTGCAGTCTTGACTTTAGAAAAGCATTCACTCTTTTCTCTCTTATAATAGCTTTGAAAGTTTGTTGTATAAGATTTTCCTTCAAATCAAAGCAAACTTTAAGGGAGTGTCTGATTGTCGAACATTAAGATAAAAAAATATATCGACTGAAAACTACGTTATCGTTACTTTCTTATTACCCGAAACAGTTTAAATCTTTCGGACAGCTATGATAGGGATAGACACAAACTCTGGCCATTTAGTTCATTATTAGTCATCAAGTTGAATTTGGTAAAATCCAATAAAGTCAAAACCTCTATTTTGTGGTTTTATTTTGAATCTAAACTCAAATTGAATTGATCGAGGTGACCAAATTAAGTTAATTTGAAATAACACAAAAGCGGTGTCTATATTAAATCAAAATATTCGCAGAATATTTATAGTCATTTTCTGTGCGCACTGGTTATCACATATGGTTGAGAATATAGCTCCAACTCCTTTCAACTTTACCAATCTGTTCCTGATCTTTTTGAATGACTTGTGATGGGCATAAAAACCAGCGACGAATTGACACCACTTCAAAGAACGGTATATATTCTCTCAAAATCTATTTTATTAGTCAAAGGTTAGGGTTAGGATAAAAAAGAGAGAAAGGAAGTAGTTTTCTCTCATCTTGTTCTTCTCCATTTGATTGATATGGAGGGCTTGCACTCTACAGTACCTTATATTCTATATAACTGTTTATACCTTATGTCATACTGTTTTATCACATCCATAAGTTCTCTCTCTCTCTCTCTCTCTCTCTCTCTCTCTCTCTCTCTCCTCATTCAATCACATAAGGTCTGCCCCATTCACTCATAAAGACCGGCAAATATGCTAATTAAACGATAGCTGACCGAAAAAAATAAATGTCCTTTTGTTATACTTATTGAACTGAAAATCGTGTGAATCATCGAAATTATCTAAATATTGATTATAAGTAAAGATATTACTATTATTTATATATTTAAGATATTACTAGTATTTATAAGTCATTAGAATAGCTTTTAAAATATCTTCAAATGAATAAAATTGGAGAATAAATGAAAGAATTTTTTACTTTTTTGATAAATATAAGAATCAATTTTAGTATTTTCTGTTTTTAGTCAATTTTTTTTATAAAAGAGGAAGACTGTGTAATTTGGCCAATACTGGGCACTTGCTTGAGGCCATAACCAGTACAACCAGAACAGTTAGTTTATTATTATCGCACGTTTGAACATCAATTAAATCAGTGATCCGTCACAAGAGTCACAACAATAATAATCATCAAAACCTTCAAAAATGATGCTTTGATTTGATATTTCTTTTCATTTTCTACTTTCAGAGAAAACTTTAGAATCAAAAGTAATTTCTCAACTCTTATCAGAATTTTAAAAGTTTTATATACTTTTATATTGTAGTGAATTATATGATTATATCGCATCACTTCTTTTGAAAAAATCTTTTTAACCAAACTTAAGGTCCAAAACAATAATTTTGGAGATTTTAATACAATTACTCCAATGGAGCTTAGATTTCATACGAGAGGCAAATAATTCCATTGACTTTAATTCAATTGTCAATATTTTTATTGCTATTTTGGGAATACCTCTAATTTTTGTAATTTAAAATACAATTCAAACAGTTATGCATTGAAAACATGAGTTACTGCGGAAGTATTAGTGGTCCCATTGAAAAGTTGACTGAAGTTGACTGTCAACTCATTTAACTGTCAATATTTTTACTCCAATCTCTCTCTCGCTTTGATTTTTGTTGAGTCCTGTTCTTCGACTTTGCAGTTACTGAACAGTACTGAACAGTCAAACAACAGACAAAAACAGGCATTTTTAAGAAAGGTTCAACTGTTAGCTCTTTTACGGGACAGCATACCATCTGCAATGGTTATTACACTTGACCTAAATAGAGCGGTGCGGAAGACTTCTGGTGTGTATTTGCCGTTCAATTGCTAACAAATGCAACGAAAGAAACGTAAAAAAGAAAAGTTTTTGTTCAATAAATTTTAGTTAATTTCTAGTCTTTCTTAAAAATGGTACAAAATTGCAGATGTTTTTCATTTTTTTCTTCTAAAAAACAGTTGGTTTGTAAAACCACTGACTCTATGACACAAGGGTTAGAACAGACAACATTTGATGAGCAAAATTTTTTGGGTGTATTTACTCATAAATAACTCCAATTTGGTTCCTCTTTCACTCTTTCTTTTTATGGCTAAACACAGAAATCCTGAGCGAAAGATAATTATCTCTTTTCCCGTTTCCTTCGTTAGGGTTAACATTTGTTTCGAGTTTTTTTTAATTTCGCCAAAACTTATATTTTGTTTAAAACAATTCAAATATTAAATTATATTTTAATCTTTAAATAATTTTGAATCACTTTTACAGAAAATTTATTCATTAATTGAAAAAAAAACTAAAAATTCGATATTTATTTGAATGTGAAATACAATTAGAAAGACTTTGTCCTTGATTTCAACCAAATAGGAAGAAAACTTTAAATGATCACTAACTGGAAGGTCAGAGACAGTGAAACTGAATCATAACTGAAATACCAAAGCGATTGTGTTGTCCTTGTCTTTGATGAGAGAAAGTGTTGTCCTTTCGTAACGATTAGGATATTTGAAAGACATTTGTTAAAAGTTTGATATTTTAATTTAAATTTGAATTTTATTATTTCTTAAGTATTTCAATTATATCATTTCTTTTTTTAATGATAATGGTAGTTGCATGATCAAATTAAGTTTTGAATCTGAATTTTAAGAAAGTTTTAAATCTTGGTCTTTCTATCGACGCCTTTCTTTAGATGACTACGACTACAGTCAAAGAAAACAAAGTCAAAGACGTAAACGAGTGCCAACTTTTATCTTTTTATTTCTCATTTTTTTGTAATAATTGAGTCGACATTTGCAGAGAAATAAAGTTTAAGGGATTTTCAGAAATGTCTTAAATGAAAATATTCATTAAACAATTGAAAAGCTTGTTCAGTAAAATGAACAAGAAGAGTATTAAACATTCGCATTTTATTTTTTAATCAATCAATTTCTGTATTAACGGTCAAATGATTTTATTCTGCATTAAATGACATTTTATTTGAGGGTCAGTCAGTCTGGTGTTCATTCATTAGCCTATTTTGCATACATTCCGTTCACAGCAATTGTTTATCATTAGTATCAGCGAAAAGAACTCATAGGAAGTGAATTTTGAAAAGTATTTAAAATATAAATATAAAGTGAACTCTTGATAAAAAAAAATATGGAATAGTTTTGTGCCGTTCTTTCTATCGTCAGTCAAAATCACTATTCGGAACAGAAAACCAGTTTTACATTTAATTTCGTTCACATTTGAGAGCACACCTGCAATACATTGCATTACACATAGATTTGAGAGTATTTTTATTATACAGTTCAGCAATAATTACTTATTATTACACAGCATTGTGTTCAAGTGCAAGTTCACCACTGGTGCCATTCCCCAACATATACGGTGCTCTCGAAGCAACACTTGTCGGTCAAGTTCACCAATTGGGTGAAGCCTTCCTTCTCTCGCAAATTTGATTGCACTCTTCAACTCTTCATTATATTATTAACTTTTTTTATGCTTCCAACTCATCTCTCTCTCTCTCTCTCTCTCTCTCTCTCTCTCTCTCTCTCTCTCTCTCCTCATTTGTGACCTAGCATAATCATAAATAATAAGAGTAAAAGTATTTAATTTGGAAAGCTTTTGACTGAGTGGTCACTGACTGGTCAGTTGTCTGGAGTGTATGCTTTGCTTTGAAAACATATGATATGTTGGGTTATTTTGGTCTGTCTGGTTGTTATCGTCCCTGACCTTAGCCGGTGCTCTCTGTGCTTGTATTAGACTATTTACTATACACTTGCGATTTCTCTCTAATATTTCCCACACTATTCACTATTTCAAGTCATTCCGTTCGATGGCATTCCTTTCATTCACTCCGACAATACATTTCACCCGAAATAATAATAAGACGAAAGGAACAGAGTTGGGGATAGGACTGACTCAAAGTCTGATAGAAGGGCTCTGATATAAACCCAATATTTTTCTCACACTTCCGTATTCTCGTTCTCTTCCCTATCCTTTCGTCTGATTCCATGAGAAACTTCTTGTCGTATAAACCAATGCTATTATTTTTTACTCTCCTTTTCTCATTACTTCCCTTTTTTGGTCTCCGTTTGTGTTGTTTTGATAAACAGACAAAACATTGAATTTATTTTTAATGCATTTAAAGAAAAATTTCAGACTTTTCATAAGAACTCCAGGTTTTTGTTGATTATTACTCTTGTATTTTGATGTTTTGCTTACTCTCTCACTCTCGCTCTCTGACTCTCTGGTAGTCCATCAGAACTTATAATCTTATGGACCGAGAGTTTCATTTCCGTGATTTCAATTCTCGTGAGATTTTTACAACTATTTGGTCTTTAAATGACGAATATATCGTCAAATGTGAGGCATCGACAGCCATCCACAGCCATCGACAGGTGATTTTTGTTTTCAATTTAAAATCAGTTTTAATTATTTGAAAGCAATCGAAGAGGAAGTCTTGATTTCAATAGCAATAGAAGCGATCAAATAGAGATTCCTCAGCAGATGTGCTCGTATTAACATTAGTGGTCATACATCCTGTTATAGAGCATTCACTTTGAAAAATGAGGTCAATCAGTGGTGTTCATCACTTTTTTGTTCAAAACTGTCCAATACTTAAAGAGACTGACAGTTAGAGAGACTAAAGAAACAGAAATATTGATATATTGGTCACAAATGTCTTGTATTTTACAGTTTCTGTTCCTTAACTGTAAAAACGCGGAAGAATTCTATGAAAAGAATCGACAAAAAAGAGATAAAAGAGTAGAAAATAGAGAACTTATGCGTAAAAGTGTAGAGCACTGGGAATAGACATTAAAGACATTAGTGGATTACCACAACCGCTAGAAAGTAGAGGTTAATCGGGGTTTCACTTCTCTCTCTCCCTTCCGGATACAGTTTATTCAGGTTTAAGTGAAGCCTCAGTAAAAGTGGTGGTAAACACAATTTCGTTGAATTTATTTCATTGGATGTCTGTTCACTATCCCTAAGTCTGATATGTTTGATGACCTGATGACCAGCGGTCATACTTCACTCTTTCTCGTTTAAAGACATTCTGTCGAAAGTTTATTCAAACAAAAGTTTTTTAAAAGTTTTGGTATTTTCTGTGAAGTCACTTAACTTTTAGTTATTATTACAACTATTTTGTAGTTTTCATCCATTTTTATGGATATTTTGTTTTCTACATTTCAAGTAAAGTCATTTATATTCACCATATATTTGGGTCATTTGTTTTGATGGCAAACAATAGTGTTGTCCATTAAATGTCTGTTTGATGGCTCGCATTCGACTCTTGTTTCTAATGACGAGTACTTCCAGATCTACTACACCAGAGCTCTTTCAACACTTTTAAACGAAGTGAACACATGAAACACATGAAACACATGAGTGAATAAGTTTTTACTTCAATCTATTGTAAGTCTCATTGAAATAGCGTTTGTTTTAAAAACTTTTTGTACTCTAAAATCATTTTTCATTTTTTATTCTCTCTCTCTTTTCGAGAGTCTTTTGCTTTCAATTGATTTTGGTTTTGCTATAAATAAAAAAAATTTCTGAAAAGTCTTCTCTTATGTCACACCCGACCCAATAGTTGGTAAAAGTCAGTAAAAGCCATAAATTTTTATATATATATAAAATGCTTATAAAATGTTTAGTTTTGTTTATTACACTTTATTGCATTTGATGACAAGTTTTCATAAAAGTAACGATCAGTGGAGTCGAGAAAAAATACCACTTTTGCCGATAGTTGTTTAAAAGCGGTTCCCATTTGTTCATAACTGTGTGAACTGTTTGCACAAAATGTCATTTTCAAAAATCTATGTTTGGATTACATGCAAAAATGACTTTCGCCGACAACTTTTTAACACTCAAACAAAAAAACCAGAGATAGAAACCCATTGATATTCTTATTAGACTTCTTACAGAACTCATTCAATTATTCTCTATTTTATCTTGGTCTTAATATTCCTTTAAAATTTTGTTATTTGTATAAAACATAATTATTAATTAACAAATAATTTAAGCTTTACTTAAGTAAAAGCCTCGCATCAATTGATAAAACTTTTTCTTATGTCAGGTCAGGACATCACAAGCCATCAAAACCTCAGTTTCGGTCATCAACTCTGTCTTCGATCAGTTGAACAAATTTCCAAAAGAGTGTCTCATTTTTATAATTGAAAATATATTTGCATTAAATGTTTGATCACGGGTTGGATTTTGTCCGTAACCGCACTTACAAACTATTCAGAATATAAATTAAGGTAAGCCCTCTTCTCACCCAACATCTATGTCTTAAGTGTTTTTCTATATAATAATAGTTACTGTTAAGAGAGTCTATATTTTTTCCTTTAACCATATCGGAGATGGCATTATATTTAGAGAGGAGAGACCCGTTTTATTCAAATGCTTTTTCTTGATGTTCGCCAAAACTGTTCTGAATAGATTGCTAGCAATGAAGGCACAGCGGAATCAATAGCTTTCTAATAACTAGTCGTCGAATGACTAATGGCTTTGATTTTCATCTATCCATTGCTTTGATCCACTCTTGAGTTGATTCCCTCTCGATATATGTTCAGAGATATATTCAAATGTATTACATAACCTGTGCTGACATTTATATCGAGTCATACCTTTGCCGAAGAAGTCTTTGATCGCAATCTCGTCTCAAACTATAGACTATAGTTATAATGACATTATTGTGAGGAAATAGCGAACAGAGAATACCCGGATTGTGTTTTCTATAGATTCTATGAAAAGTACAATATTTGTCAATCTCTCTCTCTCTCTCTCTCTCTCTCTCTCTCTCTCTCTCTCTCTCCCACTAAAATTTTTCGGCTGAACAGATCTTTTTGATAAAGAGCGCAATAATTTAGAGTCGACAGCACTGATAAAGTGATGGCTTTCATTGAGGGGCAGACCAGTGAGTAAGGGCTTCGTTAGTTTGTATCATATATGAGAACAAGTCCTGCATTCAATTTAATATAACTTTTATATAACTCAAAATCAATTGAATTTCATCAAACATACACTCCATGGAGAGAGTGCTAACTCCACAACTATTTACACCTCGACTGAAAAGCCAGTGCTCGAGCAAAATGTTTTACGCATTAAACACAATTTCTCTGAACTAAAGCTGAGTGAATGACTGATGAGAGAGAGAGAGAGAGAGAGAGAGAGAGAGAGAGAGAGAGAGAGAGAGAGAGAGAGAGAGAGAGAGAGAGAGCTTTGTAAACACCATGGAAACTTTAAGGATGTGATAGTTTCTCATAGATTTTACACTGAACTTAACTAATCAAATGGAGGATCGGTTTTGTAATTCCTTCAAATCCTATCAGATTTAAAAAGCATTTCTCGGAGGCATTCAAGTGCTGACAAAAGCGATGGCACACAACCTATTGATAGGTTTTGTTACGAAAATGCTTTTTATTCGATATAAACTTTACACTCGTATATCATTTGACAGTATATTAGAGTTATTTTCAAACAACAAAATAAGTCAACATTTTGTATAAATTGGTTTTCCATACAAATTGGAAAGTGAAGCGTACGCTAAAAAAGAGCTGTATTTTCAACACCAGTATTACTTTACTGAGAAAAAGCTTTGAGATCCTATTTATAGGGGCGAACACCTACTGCGCCCCTTTCTCTTTGAACACAACTTGCACTTTATAAGCGCTGACACTTTCATAAAATAAGATGAACTTTTAATATACCGCTCTCTCCGAGTGTTTGTTCGCAATTCATTTGGGAATTAAATGATATCTTTTGCCAATAAATGAATGAATAGAATGATTGCTTGAAAGCCAACGGAACCGTTAATTGTGTACACAATTTGCTGTCAAATATGCCATCCTTTGTACTAAAAGACGAAAAAGCGATCCTTTTTTAATAATTTTCAATTACTTTCAATGACTTTATTCTTCAAAGCCTTCAATATTTGAAAGCACTGTAAAAAGAAATCACTTTATTTTGATATCTATATTATGTTTACTTCAAAGCACTACACAGTGACAACTGTAATAGTGACCAAGTTATAAACATTTTAAATTATCTTTCAATCTGATCAATTCAACTCAATCGTTGAATTAACATCCAGAAGAATTTTTTTTCAATATCTTTTTAATCAATTAAATGGGATATTTTGGCTAATTCATGCTAGAACATAACAGTACATAACAAGTTAAACGATAAAAACCAGGTAAAAGTTGTCACACTTACCAAAACTATTTTAAGACTTTGAACCCTATTTTTCTGACTTTTATCTGTTTTTCTGTTAATGTGAAGAGACTTTTACTTTGAACGTCTGATGTCTCGCAATATTAAATTCAATTTATTTACTTTTCTAAAACTCTTATGGATTTTCTGAAGAAACAATTTTTATACAAATTTTTGTGTCTGTTATCCTTTCTCTCATCAATTTTCAAATTATCATCAGATATGATGTCATCAGACGAGTGTCATCCTCGTTACTTTTTGTCCATTTCATAATAAATAGACTTAAATTTAATATAATGTAGCAAGATGCTTATTGGATATTTACTTTGTTTGTTAAGATAAATTTTTGAAAGAATTTATATAATCAGTATTGAATTTGAGCCATTCATACATCAATAGGTTTTTGAATAAAAATTGTTTAATTGTTTTATAAATCAATTCTCAAATAATTAATAAAAATGAATAAATTCAAGGCTTCACAGAATGTTTTTTGAATGAATTTTTAAATTTAGAATTTAGATAAGAGTTCATTCGTGAGTCAAACAAAACCCTTTATCTTATAATTGGAGTCATATATAATCAAATAATAGCGAATAATAGAGAAAAGATATATTTTGTGGGCTTATAGTGCAATACGAATATCAAGAGTTCAGAGCAAAGGATTCAACCGTTATATTGATATATGAATACCAGATATTAAAAGAAAGGTTTCCATATATATCTATATTATGATATGATTACTGTTGCTTTTTTCAAGTTCAAGGCAGTACTTTCTCAATGCCATTACCAAAGATAAGTGAACCTTTGATTTAATCGTTCAAACCAGGAGTGAAATCTTTAAAAATAAGCTCAAACTGACATCAATATCAAAACTCATTACATATAATTGAACTGAATTTGAAATCATTTCAAATAAAATTCTCTAAAATATTTGGAAACTCTTCGAAATACTTAATAATAATAATAATGAATGTTTGACTCTATATAACTATTGACTTACTTTTCAATTGAATCCGGTTTACATCACTAACACAACTAAAGGCTAAAGAACTAAGTTTTGGTTTGAACTCAAATGAGTTAAATGTTATTCTCTGTTATTTTCACGAATCAGTTCCAGAGGATGGAAGATGGAGTCTGGGACTTAAGCTCAATTGCAGAGGAAGATTTTGACCAATTAGCTGTTTATTTGGTACCAGACCAAGCATGTGATGATACAACTCATACCAGTGCTAACAATAGAGCCGAGGCTAGTCTTCCTCGCAATTTAATTCTAAAGCCATCACAAACGCTAAGCGATGTAAGTATTTTGATAACTACTAAACCTGTTATCAAAAATAACTTTAACATTGATTTTGAAATTTTACTTGAATTAGGTTCTTGGTGTTTGGAGCACAGATTACATTCCAAGAGGCACACGCTTTGGCCCATTGGTGGGCGATATATACGACAAGGACGATGTCCCCAAAGACGCCAACAGAAAATACTTTTGGAGAGTCTATACCGGAACCGATAGCTATCACTACATCGACGGGTTTGACGCCTCCAAAGCCAATTGGATGCGTTACGTCAATCCAGCGTATTCTAATGAAAGTCAGAACCTGGTTGCGTGCCAGGTCAAACAAAATATATACTTCTATACCATCAAAGCTGTGCTTCCGAACCAAGAATTGTTGGTCTGGTATTGCAAAGAGTTCGCCGAAAGACTCAATTATCCCCTGACTGGGGAACAAATGCTCTTAAGAATAAGTAATAAGTCTTTTGAGACAATACTTAAGATTTTATTTTTATTTTTATTTTTTCATTTATTAGGACAACAACTGAGTCCCGATTCTAAGGAGTACTTTATGGGTAACACTCGGATGACCCCAACTGAGGGCAGTACGCGAAGCGATGAGGGATATCACAGCAATGGCTTTCATGACGACCATCTGACTCCTCCTGAAGACAGTTCTGACAGCGATATTGATAATTATGTGCTCGACTTGAGGGCAGTTAAGTCGAAAAAATTATCTTCAGATAAAGAAAAGGAGAAAACCAAAGCGCAGTCGACTCAGGTATTACTCTCAAATCCTTCAACGGATGATATAAATATTTATTTTATGGTTTAGGCCGAAGACAAAAGTCATTACAATAATGACAATGAGTTTCGAATGGTTAAGATAAAGATGCCGAAGGCCTACCACTACAGGACTTCAGGCAGTCCTCCAAATGGCAAACGATCTCTTAGTGCCGATGAGAACAGAGATCTTGAGATCGACACAAAAAAGACAAAAGATGTCGAAAAGCTTTATCCAGTGGCCGACCCTTCGAGTCCGACTTACGCTACAAGTCCTAAATTTCCAGCAGAAGATAATTTACCAGATGATCTTAAACCAAGAACAGGTGGAGCGGTCCCCAATCATTCGCCAAATCATTCTCCGAAGTCAAGAGAATCTGCGTTTACAGCCCTTCCAGAAGGTATGCTTCAGAGGATCACAAATGGGAGCAATAGTACGAGTCCTAAATCCCAGTCCAATAACAACGGGTCGACTGGAATATTGGAAAACCTATTGATCCAACGATTACATGCGGAAAGGGTGGCCGCAGCCATTCAAATAGCAGTCACTTCTGCTAATGGGACCAATCCTACGGCCTATACCCCCAACAAATTCAATACCATTAAAGAACCGGTTCGGGTGATCGTCAGCGCAGACACCAACAAATCAGTCAATTCTGAAAACCAAACGAATAGCGCATCACTTAATAGTCATCACAACTCAATCAATGGAAGTCCTAATGGAAGGTCGACTTCAGATAGCGGTCACGTGATTTACTCACATAAGAAAAACTTTGGCCGATTCGTCAGCGGAAACAGTCCTGAAATGCATAGTCCCGACTCGACTGATAAGAATCACTCATTAAATGTGGTCACCTCTGGTGGGGGGAGCCCTCCAAGTGCTAGCTATACTCCGATAGGTCCTAACGCTACAAATTATCTGTATGTAAATGGAATGACCCCTCTGTTCAGTCCGGGACACTTCAATATGTACGCCTATTCTGCGATGACTCACGCGGCGGGTCTTCATCCGAGTAATCCCGAATCGATGCATCCAACTCACCATCACATGAATAGTCGCCCGAACGGTTCCCATTTCCATCATCCGAAGATACCGCTCGGCATTGAGTATCCGACAGCTCATTCCCTTCTTCAAAGATCTCCGCCTGGAATGGACCCAAAAAGCCCTTATGCAAGCGCCCGATCAAACGGAACTCCATCCCCTCCGTCAAGCATTGCCTCGATATCCGGAAGCGGTGGTCCCTATTCTCCTAATGGTTCCAATCGAGGTTACCGTTCCCTTCCCTACCCTTTAAAGAAAAAAGACGGGAAAATGCATTACGAGTGTAATGTTTGCTATAAAACATTCGGTCAGTTATCAAATCTTAAGGTTCATTTGCGAACCCATTCGGGTGAACGTCCCTTCAAGTGCGGCACCTGTTCTAAGAGCTTCACCCAATTGGCACACCTTCAGAAACACCATTTGGTCCACACTGGAGAAAAGCCCCATCAGTGCGATGTCTGTAAGAAACGGTTCAGTTCAACGAGTAATTTGAAGACTCATCTTCGACTACATTCCGGTCAGAAGCCATACGCGTGTGACTTATGTCCGGCAAAATTCACTCAATTCGTTCACTTGAAACTACATAAGAGACTTCACACAAATGAGAGGCCCTACACCTGTCAGACATGTAATAAGAAGTATATTAGCGCCAGTGGTCTCCGCACTCACTGGAAGACGACTTCCTGTCAACCAAATGCGGTTCACTCAGAGTTCATTGAAATGGAGATCACTCGAAGCAGTTCTGCCTTTTCTAACGGCAATTATTCTGATTATGTTCTCAATGGGAAGGAATCTCCAGTTTCTAATGGCAACGGATATCACGAAACCGAATCACTTAATGGTTATGAAGACGAAGAAGAGCTCGACTGCATCGACGACGAGGAAAGTATTCATATCGACGATGAAGTGGAAGACTCGCAATCGTCTCCCCTTTCTATCCATTCTTCGGGAGATTTGAATAATAAATATCTGACAAATAGCACAATACGTAATGCTTTGTCCAATAGCACAGGTGTAAGCCCTGTGAGTACAACAGATCAACAACACAGTACACCATCTTCGACACCAGTATCAGCCGCGAGTGATGACCACTTGAGTAAGTCGTGCACAACAGCAGAGAGAGAATTGTCGTCCGCTTCCATCGATATTAACAAACCTCTTCCCGAATGTAAAGTATAGATCAAATTAATATAAAACTATTCTATCATTTAAGCCATTGGTCACTCTTTTGACTATTAATATGAATAATTGATTAATCATTTGATTCATTAGCTGTGATTCATTTTATTATTGTCTGTAAAATATTATTATTATTATTATTACAAAATTATATTTAAGTTATTTTATTTGTTTTAATTGATTATTTGATTCTTAA
This sequence comes from Tectocepheus velatus, assembly GCA_034700625.1. Taxonomy (NCBI): domain Eukaryota; kingdom Metazoa; phylum Arthropoda; class Arachnida; order Sarcoptiformes; family Tectocepheidae; genus Tectocepheus; species Tectocepheus velatus. The sequence goes on along the minus strand of JAQIXV010000307.1, from coordinate 28,974 downwards.
ATTTTCTCAGAACTCTTGTGTTCATAATTTAAAGTCTAATTATTTAAACATTTTGTAAATTATTTTTCCGATTGAATACCACTTTTATTAATGATATAAAAATTGTTTAATTTGTAATAATTTTAATTTTTTCAATTCAGATGAAGAGGTTTATTATTGATTTTTTATATTACATTTAAAAATAATTTGTTTTATGAGAAACATGTTAGTTGAAAAAGTAGAAACATATACAAGGTGACTATTCTCGCTTTTTAATCATTCAAATTATTTCAATCAATATAAAAGAAATTCATTTTTCGTTAATAACCTAAGAATTGATTCCAATATTAAATAATTGATTAATTGAGTGCAAAAATGTTTGCAATTTCCAAATAATGAACTAAAGTCTCAAACTATTGTAACAAAATGTTCCTGAATTTCAACCAATTGTATGAATTTTCTATGTTTGACGAGAATATTGTCCGAAAATATGTTGAATATATTGAATGGTTTTAGAGCTAAGCATTCAAAACAAGAGACGGAATATTTCCCACCGAAAAACATTTCAATTTTAGCACATTTTCAGCCAAAATATTCCGTAGTTTTAGAAATGTTTAACTGAATACGACTTAATATATTTGTTTTAATTTAACAAATCAATTGTTAAACTCAAATATGAATAGCTTATCAATGTCAATTTTAAAAAAAACTTTTTATGTGTAACTCAAGATTTTCATTTGCGATCATTTATTAATATTTTTTTCTAATTTGGTTATCATTTTTCGAACACTTTTAATGGAAATCTCACAAAAAAATCACTGAAACAAAACTTTTATCATTATTTACAATAATTATATATTTTTTTCAACGATTCAATGGTTAAGAAAATTTCCAATTTTTTTCTTTAACTGTTATTTAATTGTAGAACGAATTAGTCGTTCATTTATTTAAATGATTTATAAATGAGGTATAAAACTGACCCAAAAGTGTTCATTAATAATAAGTTTGAAATACTTTTCTATTTATTTATATAATTCTCTTCGCTTTCATTTCTCTTATTTATTATTTATTTTTTTTAATTATTTAATTATTTTTTGGCACTTTTTTGGTGATTGTATAACAAAAACCCCTCAATTTGTTTGATATGTATTTGTCTGAAAAATATTTGTCTTATTATTTGTCCGCAAATAAAAACTATTATAAGTTTGAATAGAAATAATATGTTTTACTCTTTTATTAATTATTCGGTATTTTTATTGTTATTTATGTTTATTAAAAAGTAGAGAAAACGTTGTAAACCATTAAATGTTTTATTCTAAACAATAAAACAAATTTGGATTTTAAACTCAACTTTAATTCATTTTCAAATTGTTATCTATTTTTTAAGCCATTGCATCAAATCGATGAAATCGAAGGTATTCTTCACATGGCTTTCAATGCTAAAGAGGGTTAAAGTTAACGATTAATACTTTTCTGGTCACTATTTTTATTCTTCGATCAAATATTTCAATAAATAATTCATTCATTAATTGAATAAAACATTGAGATATCGATTGATTTCATCTAAACAAGTGTTCAATTGAACGGATCTCAAATTCATCTGAGATTTTGATAGACCCGGGAATCCGGGATTGCAATGACGAAACTTATTGGTCACGTGAATCAAACGCAACACTTTTACATCTTTTATTTCAGAGAAGGTGTCATATTTATTGAGACCCAGAGTCTGAGATATAATTAAATTATTTGATTCAAATGTATAGCATATTAGTGACATCACTCACATCACATCATTTTTAGTATAACAAGTCCATCGCCAGTCAATTTTTTGTTGAATAATTACATTTGTTTAAATTCAATTCATAATAGCCTATCATTTCTGATCGATATATCCTAGAATCACATCACATGAATCAAATGCAAGTCATCGATGGTTTAATTGTCTCAGAGATGACCATAACATTCAGATCATAACATTATTGTCTTACAATATTTGGAAAAACTCTTTCGACTCTTTCGACTCTTTATTCAATTTTTCTTATCTCTTGAAAAATCTTTTGGAAAATTCCATAAATTTTTTGGCGATTTTAGCAAAACTTTTTTCACTTTTAATAGTCATTATAGTCATCATTCAAATTCATTCTTTCAATAAAAAAAAGTCATTAAAAGAGTTTTGGATTTTTTTCTAACAGAAAATTTTAAAAAATCAGTAAATGACCTTAGGAAACAAATTTTCGATTTTTGAGAATTTTCTCCAATAAGTTCAAAATGTAAAATTACCTAGGATGATGATGATGATGATGAGTTGATCATTGATGACCATAATGATGATTAAGAGTGAAAAAAAGTTTTGCTAAAATCGCCAAAAATGTTAAGGAATTTTCCAAAAGATTTTTCAAGAGATAAGAAAAACTGAATAAAGAGTCGAAAGAGTTTTTCCAAAGTTTTTATTGAAATAATTGAATTAAAACAAATCAATAATTTATTCAACATTTTTGATAACATTATAAATGATTGAAAAAAAATTATTTATTCAAAATTTTCATTTGATATCAAATTAAAGGAATAATTTTCGAAAATAAATATCAATAAATGATTGGAAATCAATAATTGAGTAAAACTTAATGAAATAATTCAATTGATTTGCAGACAAACGTTGAACTGTTGGTCTAAATTGAGATACGAATCACTGCACAAATAAATCGTATAAATAGCTGTTCCCGGAATGGATGGAGTCGTGAAAGTGATGTTTTGCTGAGTCTTATCGCCAATAGAACCGATTCTTTTAATGGCTATCAGTTCTGATCTATCGATATCTCCTAAAATCAAAAACCAATTCTCGTCTTTTGGTTTCGGAAACTTCGGAGCAAAGGCTCGATTACTTGACCTCTGCTCTCGTCTATCACAGGCCCGAAGTCGACTCAAAACACAAACTAATGTGTATTCTGTGTTCGATTCGACAGCAATTGATTTCACTTTCGATGGTTTGAATGTCGATTCGATGGGAACCGGAATCACATCTCTTTTGTTTGAATTGGAATTATTGTCTGAAAAAGTGTTGACTAAACTCATCGAACACTCAATTAAAGGCAGTTTTCTCAGAGTTTCAAATGTTTTTTGAATAACAAATGAATCCGTTATATAAGGTTTGAGACAATGACTAAAGTAATCAAAATTTTTGTTTAAAGCAATTCTAACGAGAAAAGGAAGAGAAGAGTAGGGATCGGAAAGACCACAAATTAAGTCTTTGTTAAGCTCTGGAACGACAAGCAAAGGATTGTCGTAATGCCATCGACACTGAACTATCATTTGCATCAAAGTTATGATTCTTAGAGTGATGGGAAGGGCTCCGGAGAGTGAAGAGACGTCAATCATTGCTTGCATTATACGTATTGCCTGATCGAGAACTGACTTCAAATCTGTGGAATAGTCAGTGTTTGGCATTTTAAGGCCAGTTATGTGCGCCTGAAGTAACAGATTAGCCTTAGTGTGAGGGCTGTCCATCTGGTGTCCACTCAACTTAATGGGGCAGACATTAGCCAACTCGCTATTGAGTAAGTCTTCGTTGTGACGCACCGGTAGTTCATTGTATTCATAAGATTTGGTCAAAACATTCAGAAGTGAAGCAAAATTTGATGCAATATTGGGATCAGACAAAGACGACCAGAAGAGACGGACAGTCGAGTGATTCAAATAATAATACGAAGCGATTCGTCCCAATGGAGTACTGGTGAGTGTGCGCTCGTCCTCATCAAAAGTAATACACCAATCGTTTAGAAGGGTTTCCAAAGTCTTGTCAATGACTTCAGAGAGAAATTTATTGACAGCTTTGGGATCAGTCGTCTCTAAGCCATAGTAATTGGGATTCTTGAGTACCCGACGGAACAGATACGTCCAATTCAAGTATTCGATGGCCTCCTGTTTAGTCCTAATAGTGTTCGACACTATTTCGGCGTTTAAATGATCCGACAATACAGACAATAGACTGGACTCCACAGGAAAGGGTTCGTACAAAAACTTTTTGTAGAATTCTTTTTTGATGTCGTGAACCAAAACAACGGCGACACCCGTCGTATCGAATTGAGGTCTTCCCGCTCTTCCCATCATTTGGAGGACATCTGTGATGGGAAAGTCGACATACCTGTGCTTTTTGCCGTCAAAATATTCTGTGCCTTTAATAATGACCTAAAATTAAAACAAAATGAATATCCAATAAAAAAAACTAAAATATTTACGGCATGTGCGGGAAGGTTGACCCCCCAGGCGAGGGTCGCAGTTGTTATTAAAACTTGAATTTTTTGATTAGCAAACAATTCTTCGACTAAAGTCCTGTCCCTTTCATGGAGGCCCGCGTGATGTATACCAATACCGAAAAGTAGTATATTTTGGAGACTACTGTCCCTTACATTTTGAATGAGAGCTGACAACTCTTCTCTATCCATACGGACAAAGCGCTGTGGGTTGTGGTCGGCCGCCAAAAATGACATAAAGTCGAAGGCTGTCAGACGTGTCTGTCGACGGGACGACACAAACACCAGAACTGGTTTTTCGGGTGAGTGTTGAAGAATGGCTCGAAAGGACGGTTTGTTCATTAGGGCCATACGGGGGCAGTAGTTTTTGCCAGGATAACCCTGAACGTGCACTTCTATCGGCACCGGTCGCACAGAAGGCTTGAAATTATATAAACCGACTCTTTTGATGTCCAACCAATTGGCTAAGTCTTGTGCGTTTGCGATAGCAGTGGACAGACCTATAATTCTTATTTGATTTGAAGTCTTTTGTCGAATGAAATTAGTTCTGGAGACTATCACTTCGAGAACAGGTCCGCGATCTTCACCCAACAGATGGATCTCATCGATGACAATGAGAGCCACATCTCTGACATATTTCCTCGTTTGCCAACTCCTACTGATTCCGTCCCACTTCTCAGGAGTGGTGACAATAACGTCTGACTCCATAATAGCTCTCATATCTGGGGTCACATCACCGGTCAGTTCGACAACATTTCGGCCCAAATTCTGTTGAATCTTGACTTTCCAATCGTCGACCCGTTCCCTAACGAGTGCTTTGAGAGGCGCGATATAAACCACTTTATCGTTGGGATGGGTATTGAATACACGAAACATTGCTATTTCTGCAGCAATGGTTTTACCCGAACCGGTCGGCGCTCCCAATAGAACATTACTGTCCGTATGATATAATGTATGGAATATTTGGGTCTGAATTGGATTAAAATGAGTGAATCCGTACAAAGACTCGTATAACTCATTATTGAGTGCAGACACCGGTAGAGGAGTTAAGTCTAAGAGTTTAGTGTACGGGACGTACTTCTCCGGTAGTATTATATTACGACAATTAATACTAACGTCCGAATCACAGCCCAACCATCGGTCAAATGTACAGTGAATTAAGTATTGAGAGGGCATAGAGTCCGGATCCAAAAGTGGAATATTGAAAGTCAACTTTTGGACCTCTTTATTGATCACTTGTTTTCTGGTTATCTTCAATAACTCGCTGTGATATATATGGTTGGAATCGATGTCAAACATCCAAATCCAAAACGATTCGCACACTTTTCCGTGATATCTGTCTTCCCATCGAAAGTTAGGCTTAATGTCCATTTGAACCATAAGAACAGTTCTGGTGATCGGTCTTATAGTTGCCTCGATCTCAACGTTTGGTAAACAATTAGTTAAACGTTTAATTTCTGAGCCATACTTCTGAAAGCGCACAAGTCTTCCAATATCGTCGGCACTCATATCCCGTATTTGTTCGACAGAGAGTTTAGACGTTTCTATTTTTGTCATCACTTCATACGATATCTCTTGGAACTGACGGAGAGGTGTCTCGAAGTCCCACATTTTGCGTTCAAACATTTTGCTCAGTTTAAGCAAATTCTTTGCTAAAAGAGCCCAACCCTTCTTCACAACATACTCAAAGAGTCCGCGCGCTATTCGGTTGACATTCTTTTGGAAAAATCATAATTAATATAAAAGATTGCAATCAAAACAAATATCAATCAATACCTGCATTACAAACATTGAATCCGAGACCAGAGAAAAGCTATCGATTTTAGCGCGACTCAGGTTTGACTGCATAAGAATATTGACTTTTCCGTTCTTATTCTCCACACCTCCGGGAACTCCAAGTTTACAGACGGAGTGCAAAAGCATTTCTAGTTCTTCGAACTCGTCGTCTCGAGACTGACAATAGATATTATATTATTATAAATAGAAAATAATGAAACAGACATTAGTGACCATACCTTCAATTGGTCGAACTCTTGAGCGGTTGCTATCATTGAAAAAATATATTTCTCGTCCATTGCTTCAGAAATAAGTTCATTAAACTTCATAATAGTGTCGTATTTTATATAGTAATGACTCGCAGTTCGGCCCAAATCTGTCGGATCAAGAGTTCCGGCTTCGGGTGAGAAGCGAATCATTTTCGCTCTGTCCAAGTCTTGAGCCGATTCGACAACAAGTCGGCGACGATTTTCAAATAATTCGAAGTCATTCTTAATCTCCTGTTGACTAATGCCATAACAAATCGGGTTTTTTCTCATTCGTATGAAGAGGTAAGTGTCGCGAATCCAATCGACCGCCTCATCGATGGTTGTTATGGTTCCGGAAACGATCTCTGCGTTCATATTATCCGTCAAATACTTCTTGAAATTACTTTCAATCGGATATTGATTTGTGAGTAAAGAGAGATAATGTCTGAGTTTGTTGTGAGCAGTGATTATAGTCCCGTGTCCTTCAGTGTCGTATTGGGGACGCCCCGCACGACCGAAGATCTGCATCACATCCAACATACTTATGTCAACAAAGTTTCCTTGCGATGAGTCATACATTTCAGTCCCTTTTATGACAACCTTTTGATAAACAATTATTATTAACACATTATTTCATATTTAATAAAATATATTACGGAATGTGCCGGAAGATTGACACCCCAGGCAAGGGTTGCGGTACAGACCAGTACTTTGATAACACCGGAACGGAAAAGCTTTTCGACGAGATTGCGATCCTGTCTTAACATACCCGCGTGATGTATGGCAAACCCCGCCTCAAACAGTTCGCACAGTCCTCTATGTCGAGCCCTTCGCATCATTCGCTCGGAATCGACCAGTTTTTCAGTATTGCACTTAAAAACAGACAAATGTTGCGATTTGTTTGCCCTGTCTTTGAGACAAATAGCAGTCTTATGGGTGGCATTCCTCGCGTGAACGAAGACCATAACCTGATGTCCTTTTGCGACCATTTCGTGAACCTTTTCATAACACACTTCGTCCATATCATGCATTTGTTGCATAGTTTGAGTCGCTTTACACCCAATGAAACACTGGGAGAGCGGCACCGGACGGAACCGATTGTCAAATACAAACAAACCGTGTTTTGGATTCACGAGAAGAAACTCTCCGACATCTTTATAGTTGGGTAGAGTTGCGGAAAGACCTACCATTCGAATGCATTTCTGAGCCGATTCTATATAGCGTTTAGTACGTGCGACGAGTGCCTCGAGGACCGGTCCCCTATCGCTTTGGAGGAGATGTACTTCATCTATGATTATGAGTCGAACCAATTGTAGTAATTGGACGTCACCCTTGGCTTTACGGGTCACGACATCCCATTTCTCAGGAGTTGTCACTAGAATTTGTGTCGACATTATCTCACTCTTACTTAACTGCATATCACCCGTTAGTTCCCGAACACGAATACCGAACGGAAGGAGTCTTTTGGAGAAATTATCGGTCATTTCTGCGGCCAATGCTTTCATGGGAGCGATGTATACGACTTTGAATTTATCCAATTCTATTTCGTGGACATTACCGGTCGGAGAATGGGTTCGGATCTCATTAAGAATGGCTAACATCGCGACGTTTGTCTTTCCGGCACCGGTTGGCGCACAGATGAGCATATTTTCGTTTGTGGTATACGCCGTCTTATATACAATCGATTGAACTCTATTTAGTTGTTTAACGCCTTTGAATCCAATTCTTCCGAATTCGTCCAAATCTTTTTCAATGTCTATGAGTTGAAAATCATTGATAACTGTTTCGGGTGGCGGAGGAGGGGCTGGAATTGTGATCTCTTCCCAACGTCTTTGATCATTGCGTACAAAACCCAACGGAAGAGACATTTTTGCTCCCGATATGAAAGCCGGCGTAGATTTGGCCTCAATTAATGAGTCGAAAACATACGGATATTCCGATCGATTCAAAGCCTCAATTGTCTGCTCCTCTTTAAACAGCGGTCCATACATTGCAGACAAAAGTTGTGCCTCTCTCTGCTCTTTCATTCTTTCGATGTCTTCATAAGTAATAGTATTGGTGTTGAGAGAAGTGCCACAATTGACCGATTCTTTACTCAATTCTTTATTCATTTTTTTCTCTATTTTACGAATTTGTTTCTTAAGATTCTTTTCTTCTTCGGTATGAACCACAACGGAAGGAGCGATTGCCGGCCCTTTCACTCGACTACTCATTTGATTTGATTTGTTTTTGAGAATCGGAGGGAAACTCATTTCGTTATTAGTATTGTTTGAAGTAATAGTTTGGTCGCAAAACACCTCACAATACGACTCTTTAATTGATTTACGATTTTTGACAATTTTTTGGATTAAAGGAAAACAAGAATCGCCTAAAAGGCTGTGCAAATCACAACCTAATTCTTCATCACTTCTCGAACTACTGTTTATCCAATTGATGACAGTTTCGACCAATACTTCAATAGTCATACAAAAGGGTTGGATGTGTTCCTCAATATATTTATTGATATATTCCGTGAGTTCTTTGTTAAGCCATTCGATGCCATATTCAGAAGAAATAGCATTCAATCGCTTTTCTGAAGACAAATGACTAGATTTTTGTGACTTTGAATTATTTGTGTCTTTGTATTCAAAACACAAATCATATGCTTTAGTATTGGATTTGTTATCGTCTTTGAAATCAATTAAAATGGAGTCCCATTCGACACAAATCTTGTCAGACAAGTCATCACTCAATGGATTCATATCAATGTCTTTGTACTGATTGAGAGCCCACTCCTCTTCGTTGTCATAGAGTTCCATAATATTTAAGAAGTTTTCGGTTTTATCGGATTTGTTGTTAATATTTAAAGATTTTCGACTAAACGGTAAAAAGAGTCGCTCTCTGTCTTCGGTGTCCAAGAGATCGAGTATTGCTTTGGAACAGTCATAGGCTTTGTTTATCAATTGGTTAGTCATCTGTTGTTCGCCAAACATTTGCTCCAATTCTTGTATCTGTTCTGAAGTGACGCCTAAAATGTCTTTTAAGTACTTCGAGTCGTGAAACACTTGAATCACATAAACGGCTGAACTCTCGACCAAATCCATTGAAGACCCGAATCCGATGAATTCGCGACCGATTTCTAACATTTGTCTCAAGAGATCATTCATTTCTTTTGCGTTATAGTCATCCGAACGAGTCTTAAACGCTTCCAAAACATAATCTTTGACTTCAGACCAAAGCGGAAGAATATTTCTCTGTCTTTGCTGTAAAACACGTCTTCTTTGCAATCGATAGAAAGTGTGGTCAGAATCGCATTCATCGAATTGATTGGGCGGTCGACTCACTGAACCATATGTACGGATATAGTCAGACAATCGGTACGGATCTTCTGACACGTGTTGGACAGACATTACACCACTTCAAACACAAACACCAATTAATTCAAAATAAATTCAATTAATTTAAGTCAAACAATATATTAATTTGTTTTTCAATTCAATTAAAGTCTAATTAAAATATTAAAACCTTTCAATCAATTCGTTATTTCGACGAATAATTGAAAAACAAATAATTTATTAAAATATTGAATAACTTAACGACAATTCAAAAACTTTTAACAAAACATAAAGTATTTCAATAATTTTAATTCCCTTTCAGTTATTTATCTCCAAATCTAAAGCAAATGAATTCAATTTATATAACGTTTTGAATGAAAGTCCAAATATTTTCATTGATCACCAAAAGAGGTCGACAAAAATCAAACTCATATGAATTTAGCGTTCAATTTGAAATGAGCTTGTTGCAAGTTGCAAGTTGGCTTTATAATACCAGTTTCAGATTCTTATCAAATCCAGTGAAAAATTATTCGATATAAAGGTTTTTCGATTACATAAATAATGAATTCTTATTTCAACTTTATTTTCTTAATTATTGTCAAGGTAATTGGTTTAATACTTTTAAAATTGAACATATATTCTAACCCATAGCCACATAATGTATTTGTGAATAAAATATTAAATATTTATTAATTATTAAATACCTTTCAATAATTGTATCAATTTTATCGAATTATTATAACTCGGAATTTAAACATTTCCAATTAGGGATTACTTACCCTTCCTAAATTTGATACATTAATATCTTAGAAGAATTGAAATATTTTCTACCATGGTAATACAACCACGATTTAAAGGAATTTTTTAATTTTATTAATAAAAAGAGAATTTTCTTAATTTTATTACAATATGACAGTCATATGATTTGAAAAGTATTAGCGAAACATATTTTCAAATTTTATTTAAAAGTTTATTCTTTAAGTTCTTTCAATTTTTGAATCAAATCAATGAAAACAAATATTTTCTCAAAACTGTTACTCTTCTTATGAAATACTTTCTCAGAGAAGAATCACTTCTCATAATAAATGATTTCAATGAATGATATATTCATAAGACTAGGCAATGCTTGCCTCCTGTGCCAGCTCTGGGTTATAGTATGGTATCGTATCTCCAAGAAAAACAATTATTAACACAGTTTTCAATGGATTTCGCTGTTCGTTAGAATTTGATCTAAAAGGAATGGACCAAGATCTTATCAACGAATAGATATCTATGGCATCATTTGACGTCACTGTTCAGCAAAATTCATTAAAAACTGTCAAAACTACCGGTAATTCAATTTTACCGAAAAGTTTTTTTTTGTAATTACTTCTGATTATAAGTTTAAGTCACCCATAATTATAATGGAATATAATTTTGTAATACATTTATAATTTTCACCAATAATTACAATACAGCTCACGATATAATACTTCTATTTTATGTCTAATTCTACATTAAAAGCAATAAAATTTCGACAAAAATTTGTGTCTTAACCATAATTTGCAAATTATTTCATTTGTTTCGCAAAAAATGTTATAATTTTTTGAAATAATTATTAAAACGAAAGAATTTATTTGATTTAAACGCAAAAATCAATGTCCAAATCATTAACTAAATTGACAAAAAATATTAAAAATAGGTTAAAATCTACTCAAATAATAGTTGATTTCAATTATAATTAACAATATTTTCGTCATATTTTTAATCATTAATTTTGAGTTATGTTTGAAATCAATTATCAGTTGAAAGAGAAGTAAAAAAAAGTGTTCTAACGATTGAAGTATAGAAAAGTGAAATTTATTTGAACAGAAAACTAGAGGTTTGGAAATTAATGACACCAATTATCAAAAGCAAATCAGACAGAGTTCCTAATCTTAAGGGGACTGACTTCTAATTTCTATGTCTTTATCGAAGTTTCGACCAATTTATTGAATTTTATTTTATTGGTCCAAAGGAAGAGAGTCTGAGAGTAAAGAAGAATTGATGTAATTATTTCACTTCTCAAACATTTATAAAATAAATATAAGAAATCCTGTCTTTCGTTTCAACCAATGTATTGAACATAAGTTTCAGTTCAACCAATTGATAGCATATATCATAAGTTCAATAATTATGGTCATTAGAAAAAATGATTAATAGCCAGTCAGAAATGATCTGAAAACCAATCGGAATAGCATTTGGTAAATTCAAATAGGCATGGTCAACTATCATTCAAATTTAAAGTGATTGAAAATTGTATAAGGTAAACAATTATTTGAAGGATTAATGAAAGTTATAACTTATGGGTCATGACTTCATGACATTATGCCTTAAATAATAGATAAGACCTTAAAATTAACCCTTTCCTCTAAATTCGATAAAAATTTTGTTTCGCTTCAAAATATGAGTTAAAAGAGAGTCGTTTGATATGTTTGTTAGGAAAACAATGAAATTAAATTTGATTTTCAAACAAATGAAAGTAACAAATAATTTATATTCTTTTCAAAAGACCTCTCAATAGATGCGAGGGTAAGATTGCATCTAAAATCAATGACATTAAGTTTATAATTAATATCAAAACCCAAGTAATACAATGAGAAAATCTTGCTTTCTTTTTCAAATACTTCAAATACAATTAAGTCAAGTTTTGAGCGTTTAATCAAGGTGATAATTTTTAAATCACAAAAAAATTAAATATAGGTTTTGAACATTTGAAAGACATACTTTCAAAATACACAAAACGGTGTAAAACTGTGTCATATTGTGGACTCTCTATGAATGCAACAGATTCTGTAATATTGACAAACCTATGCATATAATTATGTTGTGATGTATTTCTAATTATATTTTAATTCAATTTTAATGGAATAATAATAATCTTTGTTTGAGTAGAATCTCACGAATAGAAAGGAATACTAATTAAAATGGTTTGGAGTCTCAAACAAATTCATTCTGACAGTCAATTGTAGATATGACCAAACCTTTGAACCAAAACAAATACAAATCAATTGAGATTTGCAAACATTTGAGCTTAAGTGCGAATTATGTTAAAATCAAATTTTTATTAATCGCAATATTGATCAAGGAACAATAGTGAAGACTTTTTTTGTCGGTCTCTGATCTGTTTAATAAGTAAAATTCAATTGGTTTGATGGGAAGGAACTTTAATGACCATGCTCTCTTCATTATTTGAGGTATTTTATCGAATAGTTTAAGTCTTCATTTGGTTTGATTATGAGGTATGTAATAAACGACACAATAGTTTCGATAATAATCTAAAGCCATATAAAAATTCTCGATTACGAGTAAACTTCGATTTGAGGCCTGAATTATATAAATGTTTAAAAACTAACGAATGGTTCACTCAAATGAAATGCACGTCAAAGTAATCGCCAATTAATTAATGGATTAATGAATTGAAGGGAAGAGAAATTGTATGACATTTAATGGGATTTTGGATTCGCTCTCAAAATATATACAATTATTTTGATTCCTGGAAACAATAAAAACGAAACAATCGAATCAATAAATAAAAGTTCGTCTCATATGAGAGCAAAATATTTATGTCATATGAAAGAGAAGGGGAGAACACTATTAACGGCCTATTCTTTTGATCACCAAATGAGGAACAAAAATATAATATATTTATTGAAAATATCAAATCAAATGAAACCGATGATAGAGTGGAGGACAGGGAGACTATTATTGTATTCACAGAAAATTATATGAACAATAAAAATAAAAGTATTGATAAACTATAATATCGTATAAAAATAATAATCAGTGGAAAATAAAAGATTAATAGTTTGCCATCAATAGTAATATTGATTAAAAAAAATAAGAGTCTTAATAATTAATCGAAACCATTATTTGATGAAAATTTCTTTCGCCAAACAATTTTCGCAAAATTGGATTTAATTCATGAAATAATTTGTATTAAAATTAATGAAAACTAAAGCCTCAGATATGACTCACTTACATATGAGTATGGCTTGAATTGAATGGAGGAACTGTAAGTTTGAACACTTTGGTTATAATTTGTATATAAGTATATCAGCTATTGTTCGACTGTCTGTCAAAAATGGAGATCAATGTTAAGCACTCTTTTCCAACAGGTTTCTCATCGATGTATATAATCAGAGAATAGAAACAATAAAATCAATCGAAAGAGTAGAGCAGAACAGAGAGATAGAGGACCTAAAACTAAATACAACTTTCCTATACATATAGTATTGATTTTGATTGCGCTCATGGGCTTCGTTGGCCATCGCACGGCATCAAGGTTCAAAAGCCCAGACTTGTGCCAAATGCCAACTATTTGTATCAAATGTCTTGAATTAAGTGTATTTTTTTGTGTTTCGTCTAATTTTGTTAATTGTATTGTCATTTGTCTTCTCTTTAAATGTAAATAAATTGTGTTTTAATTGTTTTTCAATGTTTTATATAAAATTTCTTTTCATTCGCTAAACGTCTTGTCCTCGACTGCCATCAGATACCGGAGATTCAGATTTAGTGTCGTCAGTGGTTGGAGTTTTACCCGCAGATCGATGGCCGAGACCACTGTCCGAACAAAGCTTTTCTGAGGAGGAGGAGGCGGTTTCGGCCGCATTTAAAATACTTTCCTCTTCAGAATGATCGCCACTATTATGACCATTGCTTTGTTTGCCATTAGTAGAGCCATCAGTTGTGGAACCGTTTGTTTTCTTGTTCTTTCGTTTTTCCTCCAATTTGGGGCAATCGGCGATCAAATGTTCGGAGTCTTTGCAGTGATGGCACCGTTTGGGTTGGGGTCCCTGATTGCACTTTGCAGCGATATGATTGGCAAACTCACCACAATTGTAACACCTGAAAGGTTATACAAATATTAATGTCTTATAAATGAAAAATTTTGTTTCGTTTTCTCTAAGTTTCAATATAGCTATCAGTGGACAGCCTATCGATCATTTTGATAGTGTGCCAACTGTTTAGTATTGATATTATATCGATTTCTATTAAAAAAGTCAACAATTTTTTATTCTTTGCGATAGAGCGTCGTTCCCACATATCCCACACATCCTACTCCTCCCTTAGTTGTCATATCTTATCAAAAATTAAAAACTTGTCAAAACTTAAAGCATTTTCATTTAATCTATAAATTGTAACACAAACTATACAAAACTTATTTAAAATAATTCACTAAAGTATCTAAAATTTGTCCAAGATTAAAAAAATTAAATTTTGATAGAAATTTTTAAATTAATTGAAATTTGAAATAGAAGCAAGCACAAACCTGATCTTTTTGAACTTCTTTTTAGACATGGGTCGTCTGTTTGAGCCCTTGCATTCTACCCCCTCTACTCCGGTAACCATTGTAGCCTCCAGTCCTTTATCAGAGACCTTGCATTCGAATTCTACCTCTTCTTCATCTCCAAGACTTCTAAATCCGGGCATTTTTATGACTGACTAAAAAAATCAATGAAATGTTTTAAGTATCGGAGAGATTGAGTCACTTCAGCGCTTAATTGTATTTATGAAAACCAATCGATAAGACAATCGATAAGACAATTGCCAATTAAGTCATTAAGAGTTTTGCCCTTTACTGCAGACAATAATTGTTTTGGATATCGAGTTGAAGGGCATAGAAGGGAAAAGGAGAGGGGAGTCACTCACAAACTCACAACAAAAATATCATCGAAAAGGCAGATGTAATATAAGGAACAGACGTTTTTGTCAAATGACTTATCAAAGGTATAACTTGAATAAATATCTTGGGAGTCTTCCTCAACTCAATGTCTTTCGAAATAATATGGAATTGACTTTACATACAGAGGACAACAATTTGATGGAAACCATTATTTTGAGGACTGATTAGACTCATGACTCATGAGATTACAAGAAATAGTGATTCCATTTGTGAGTTAATCAATGGGTCAATAGCTTTGACGATAGGTCTGCGATAAGAAGGGAATCACTAATCATACTAATTGTCATTTTGTGGTCTTTTGTTTTTATCTCTTCACAGGAGAGACACTAAGACACAGTTGAGACTGGAGTTAAAGTCAAGCAGAATCAGTAGCCGACACATATAACAACACAACCCTGACTCTGGAGATGTAAGTGCCATTGATAGCAGGTCTGGAGTAAAAAAGTCAATTAATCATTATATGATCACTAGTGTTATGGCATTGGACTTCAAGACGACATAATACGGTGTTTGGGAGCACTGGCACACACACCACACTCACCATTTATACTGAATCATACAGATATATATCAAACATCTGCCACATTAGCGTATAATCAGACCAAACACTCCAATAACTGCACGACTGACCAAAAGATACAAAAATATATACAATTATTGCAGAAATTTGTTTAAAATTTGTTGCCTCAGGATATGACGGCATAGAAAAATC
The DNA here is from genome assembly GCA_034700625.1 of Tectocepheus velatus. Taxonomy (NCBI): domain Eukaryota; kingdom Metazoa; phylum Arthropoda; class Arachnida; order Sarcoptiformes; family Tectocepheidae; genus Tectocepheus; species Tectocepheus velatus. Next base: position 12,991 of record JAQIXV010000307.1, on the reverse strand, counting down.
ATTTTAAAGGAACGGAATATTCTACTCTACTCTCCATAAACTCCATTAACTGCTGATCATATGGCCCGACGACAGGACTCTTAAAAAACTTAAACTTTTTGTTTATATTTTTCTTTCAAACTTATGAATGGACTGAATGTCTTCAAAATAGTAATAAATATTTGAAAAAATTTGTCAAAAGCTTCCATTTGAAGCTCACGTATGAAAAGATTATGAGATAACACACACATCGATGGGAGGAAACGGTCTTTCATTTCAAAAGAGATCTCACTTCTTAAGAACCATAATATATGGACCGACACGTGTCTCACACGCGAGCGCTCTTTTTTGCGGTGAATGAAACGGACCCACAAATAGACAGAGAGAGATAGAGAGACAGCATTTCTTATATAATAGTAATAATAGGAAAAATTCTTACAAATAGTGTAAAAACCATTTCCGGAAAGTCGGGGAAAACTGACTGACAGCGCATTGTATGAGATTTGAGTGCAATGTTTCGGCCCTTCTCTCACTCCTCAATCTAAATGAATGCAATATATTCTTATAGACTATGTTAAAGTCAATGCTTTTCTCAACATTTTCCGCATTTGAAGTAAATTTTTTTGATCTTTTAGTTATTTGTTTTGTAAAAAAGACACTAAAAAATGTTGGTTTCAAATGCTTTAGTTGATTCACATCCTCTTTCGCTTCACATTTGTGGTAGAGTCTGTCGGTCCGTCCTTCAGTATCATCGTGTGTTTGATCTAAAAATTATTGCCAAAACGTGCACTGAATTGCTCTTACAATTAGAGAATATAATAATTTCCAATAGAATTATAGAAACAGCAGATGAAACACATTTTTACAAAAATACAATTTTTTGTATTTCTTTTTGTTTCTCTTTCATAAACTATACGTATGTTTCAGTTTGAGTCTCAATTGGTTTAAGACTTAATGATATTCTCATTGAAAATAAAAACTTTTTAAAAACAGATGTGAATATTGAAAGAAATAATTCATATTTCAATTATTTATTCAAAATCATTTGAATTTAATGAATAGATTACAATAAAACGGTCTCATTATCTCAAGAGACAAATGAGCAATTAATTGATAAGATCAAAATGATTTAATCATTCTCCAGTGCGTCAGTAACTAGTTTGTTTAATTAAAAAACTTTTTTTAAGTAGTTTATTTTGATCACATTTTTATGAATTTGATCCTTAATGACTAAATCATCAAAATTATAATTTTATGTAAAAAATCCTCGAAAACACCGAATTGGACGAACTTGGATGAAAATGGATAACAAACTGTTATTCTAATGAAAATCAATAAAATTTTAAGTCAAAAGTAAAACTCATAAAAACACTTTAGAACAGATTGATTTGATCAAGGTCTAAAATCCAAATAAGTCTAAAGCAAAAAACAATTGCAGGAAGATGTTTCGAAATAATATTTTTAGCATCATAAAAATTCAGAATATTGCAAGGTTTAAATTTGAAAAAATGATTTATACGAACGAGAACAGAAAATCTGAGAAACATAAATTATTTGATTTTGTTGCAAGGTAACGTGATTTAACCATGCACGGATAAGCCTATAATTCTGAGACATTTATTGCAAATGTGTTTTTCTCTTTTCTTTTTTTCGTTGAATTCTATAAATCTTTCAATTCTTCCCAATTTATAGTAAACTTAATGTAAGAGAAGAAAAGTCATAATTCACTTCAATATAATAATAAAAATGGTTGTGCTCTACGATGTGCTCTACGATGCCAACAATCTAATGGTCAGTTTAGATTATGGCGCTTAAGAGAGGGAGGGAGGGATGGAGAGAGAGAGAGAGAGAGAGAGAGAGAGAGAGAGAGAGAGAGAGAGAGAGATTTGGGGACTGCTAGTGTATGACACAAGTATTGCCATTATTACAGAGCACACAGTAGTGACCATTGAAAGTTAATTGAAGTTTATAGCAGTTGTGCACAGATAAAAGTAAAGCGTTTCCTTATCGCACAGCCATAAGTCAGATGCCATCTAATCTCATATCATTTTACATTTGGAAAACTAGCAAATTTAGCAAGGTGGAAACTATCTAATGTCTTTCCAGTAATAGTTTTTATTTATTTTTTAGTTTTTAATTATTGAAACATTTTTTAATAATAAAAAATATTGAGTGATTCGGATCAGAGATATACTGAGTATTATTCCCTTATTTTTAATTTCGACTTTCGATTGAAATATCTGTAAATTTTAAGTTTTGAAGACAAAGGGTATATACAAAAAAAGGTTTTTTTCAAAAGGAAAACATAGATCAGTGCTGAAGCACACGAATGTTGACCAAAGAGAGGCCATCCTTTCTAAACATTGAACAGATCATAAACAGGCAATAAATAACAATTACTCTGAGAAAAAGCAAAATGTATTTATGCTGTGTATGGCTGCGCGAAATAGACACAGATGAACCTGCATGGTCCATAAAACATACATGATCCTCTGACTCGCTTACGAGAAAAACATATCGAATTGTGAATCTCGGATGTGCTGGAAAACAAGCCGTTTCCGATTGAGCACTCATCAGATTAATGCCAAGACAAGCACAACCAGTGCAATACCAGTGCAATACCAGTCAACTTATTCAAACACAATACCATAAATATACAGATATTGTGCTATATATGAGATATTTTTCTTATTGATAACCATTGATAAGTGAATGAGAGAAAGACAACTAAAGGAATAACAAAACCATTAATTCAATCATCGGCTCTACTCTTCTCTAAATATAATTATTGGCATTCAATACAAAAGCTATACTTTTCCTTATCGTTGTAAGGGATCGACAACTGACAAGAAAAGGGAGAGGGATGTAAATAATATCCAAATTAAAGAGACATTTGTGAACAAGGATTAAAGGCAGACCATTCTTATATTTTGCCATGGTATATTATTAAAAAGTAGTTGAAATGAATTGATTTTCAAGTCTTAATGTTTTTTTAAACAGCAATAAATCGATTATTTTTTTTGAAAATGAATTAAATTATTGAAAAATAAGATCATTTTTTAAGATTTAAATATTATAATAGAACTAGAACAATTCTCAAAAGTATATTATTCAGACCTATTTCTAAAAAAGAATTTAATACTGAAATATAAGTGGATTTTATAGTCAGCCAATGGAAGAGAGGAATTCCTTTTGCAATGAAATTCATTTTTAAATTTGAAGCAAAAAATATTTCGTAGAGAAGAGAGAGACGGGAAGAGGAGGAGATAATGGCAGAACTCAGGAGAAAGAGGGACAGCATTTTATTTTGATATTATAAAATACAAAAGGGATAGAGAGATGGAGAGAAGCGTGTGCTGAGCGCAGACGCATTTGTTGTTAGCTCGGAGAGTGTTGGAGAGCACTACAGTAGTGGCGAACTGTAAAACTCTAAAATATAAGGCAATACTACAGACAAAAATGTTATACAATGAGAACAGAGCTCTGATTTCATACATTTTAGATTTATCGATCGCATGCCATTCGTGTGCGATGGGCTCTGAATGGATGGGGAAAGCAATTGTAGGGATATGGAGGCAGTCAGAGAAATAACTTCTCTTAACAAATAAAAAATAAAGTTTTTATAACCGCTATATTTGTGTGCATTCGTGTATCGTTTGGTTGAATGCAATCCACGGTTTTGTGAGTTTAAAGAACTGGCAATTGATTCGCTGCTGTTTTTCTTAAGACCTCTCCTTTTTTTAGATGAATTGCACTCAAAATAAAAAAAAGAAAATAATAATAAAATGGATCGAAAAGTGTAACACAAAACAGAAAAGAATGTATAATATTATATAAAATGGAGTTTAGTTTGTGTTCACTCTTCTAGAGGCTGTGCTCTTAGCACACACTGTTTGCTTTGGCTTTGCTTTTGATATATATTTGATAGAACAGCACAACAGCACAAACATTGAACAAAAAAATAGCTTTTATAGAAAAAAGACGTTCACTACTGGGAAATGGATTTTTATTATAGATATTGGGATTCAATTCATCTTTATTTCTGTTCTTTAAGTTCTCGCATTTCACTAAAATTTCTATCACTGTCTTAAACAGAGAAAACCAAAGGAGATAGAGTAGAGCACACCATAACAGTCAGCATTTTTGCACTTCAAAGTGTTTGATGCAAAAAGAGAACACAAAATATAGTTTGAGTTATAAAAAGAGAAGATTTGGAGCGATTGACTCAAAATTGCTTCTCCGATAAGTTTTGAACTTTTTTTCTCTGCTTATCGCTCAGCATAACAGCCATTACACACAAATAGTGGCAAAAAATGATAGCTTTGGAGCTCACAATTGAATTCCATTTTTCTCTCACTACTGTTCTCTCGTTTTTCTCATTTCTTTTCACTCCAACACTAAAACTGATAATAACTGTTCTCTAACTTTAGCTCTAATACAGTGAACAATAAATACAAACATCAATAGTATTATATAGTCATATAAAATACACTACTCTATAGGATATTCAATGTTTTCGAGTGAACGTCAGAATTAGATTATATGGACATAATATGGACAGGTAACTTTAGATATTGCACCTATTAAATAATAAATGTTAACTGAGATGCACGGACTCAATATTGCTAATGACTCAAACAAATACAATCGATATTCAATCGATTTATAAGTCAAACAAAACCAATCAATTTTTGCGTTAAGAAATATTTCAAATATCAAATCATTTGAAATATTTAAGCAATGGCAATAATTTTTACTTGCTTAACTCATCTCTACAACCTTCATATGAGTGGAGAGAGAAACACACAAATGAAAAAATATTATTATATTTTATTGATCTGAAAAAAATTTCTTTTTTATTAGTTGAGAGCATTGGAAGGGATGGGAAGGCATAGGAAGCGATGGAAAGCATTTTTCGATTCTAAAAGTTAATGTGTGTTTCACTGGAAAGTCTCATTTTGAGTCTCATTTGAGAAAAAGGCTTTTCTCCATCCAATAGAAACACTGAAATTCTTTACACCGAAAGCTCTTATTTTATTTTCCATCATTCGATAGATTTTTCTCCTCTTCTCTTATACTTTAGTCTGAACCCCAATCGATGTTTTTATTTATTTTCAAAGTTTAATCTACTCTACTCTTGAGTATAAAATCTTGTTTTGAATGCCTGTGCCGTTCTCGACACAGAACAGCACAGTTGACACATACAAGTGAGTTAGGGGTGCATTACTTTATAGCTTCATTACTGAAACTTTACATTAAGTTTAGAGAAAAATAAATTAAAATAAAAAACTTAATATAATTGGATTTGTGCTCATCGTTAATGTAAAGCTCGAATCAATGATCAATAAATATTAGATAGAATCACAAAAAACAAGAAGAAAAATAAATTTAATGAAATGCTTTCTCTAAAATAACAATAGTTTGAGTAGAATCTACCCCTCCTTTCCCCTTCAACTATTCAATAGTTATTTTTCTCATTCTTTGTTCTGCTTTTTATATTATTATTTTTATTTTTAGTTCATTATTCTGAACAACGAATAAAACTGAAATGAAATCAATAGAAAAAGTTCTTTCATTCAATGGATTTTGAATTTAATGAAAATATTTATTTCAACAAAAATGAAAGACAAATGTTTTATGTTTTCTTTTGTTAGAAAATTAGAGTCAAATGTCTTTCATTTTGATTAAACCCTTTTTGAATTAAAGACCGCAAAACTACTTCACTGCAATACATTATTGCAATCTTTTTACATTTGATTTTCGTTTCTATCAAATATGAGTTCAAATTTGATGTAATATTTAAAATAGACTTAAAAATGAGATTATAAATAATATGATATTAATTTAATACAATCCTATATCAAATTTTCGCTTAACATTAGCAAATAATATATGAAACCGTTAGAAGTGTTCCCGTTTTGACCATTTTTCTATCAATTGAAAGATTTTCTCATAAATTTCGAGTTCTTGAGCACAACTGCCAAAAAAGTGGTTAATATTTTTCTATCTCTTAAAAAATATATATAACTTAAGTGAAAAAAGTATAGCACTGTTCAGAAGGAATGTCATAAAAGACTAAATTCTGATAAATGGAGAAAATAACGCCTTTAGGATATATATAATGCCAACTATTCTAAGGGAGAATATGAGAGTCAAAAGGGAGGTTCAAGAGAGAGAAATGTGAAATTTTTTATCAGACGCACTGCAGGCAAACTTATATTATATGGTCATAAGTTTTGTAGTGTATGTGCACTGACTTAGTCTTCAAAAAGTTATAACTGAAAAAATATAAGTAAAAGTTTTTATCAGGAAATTCAAGATTGAAGTACAGGAGAAAGAAAAATACGTAAACTATATATAAGAGTGAAGCAAAAATTCTACACAACTATCAATTTGAAAGCATATGAGTATCACTTTTGCCATTCAACTAATGTTCAGTGACTCGACTGACACTCAGTCTTAAACTCATATAATATAATAAAGTAATAAAAACCGAATTAAACGCTTCAATCAGTTTCTAAATTAATTGAGCTATCAACATTTCCACATTTTTAATCATTTCTACAATCGAATAGTTTCCAATCAAAGGCGACAAAGATTGGTAAAGATGACCAAGATTCAAGATTTATAAAATGATTAATTGTTTGAAAAAAAGATGTGTCAAATGGCGGACAAGAATGGGAGGCGTTTCAGTCATTTCCAACAAATTGATGAAAACAACTGAAGAAATCATTAAAAGCAAAAAAGATTTGTTAATCTTTGAAATTGTGCTGCTTTGTTGTTACTCTGATTATTTGTCAATAGTATATCTAGGTATAATATTGTTAAGTAAAATACTTTATTTTTATCATAAAATATGTTCGAATCAATAAACGACAGAAGACTGAACTTAAAATCTGTTGTCAGGCATAACAAGTGCGACACAATCGAAGAGAACTGGGGATAAGACAAATAAGAGGCAAAGGAAAAGAAAAATTGGTGAGGTATTACCGCTTAGTACTTGAAAGGCACGCATGGCTTGATTTTGCTAGGGTACTAAATTGCTAAAATGTAACGTACAGACAGTCCTTACTGTTCAAAGAATTGTTGATTAGAAATGATTACTCAAAACATTTTCAGGTGAGGGACTATCGGACCAGACTTTCATTAGATTTTGTTTTTAAACAAACTTTTAAGTGAAGAACAAAATCAACGAAAAGATCAAAACAAAAGACAAATGAATTTGGATTTGAATTGAATGAAAAACTTCCCAAAAATCAATAAAACAGAAATAAATGACAGAAATGACACAAAATTCAATTTCCTTCAAATTCTGATTCAATTTTTGTCTTTTCTTCGGTTAAAGACATTTGAAGAGAATAATAGAAGAAAATACAGTAAATAAAAATACATTAGGTTTGAAAGATTTGAACATTTGAAAGGATTAATTCAAAACGAAATACCAATTAAGTCGCTTTCAATTCACATCAAACTAAAAGAAAGTCCACGGATTTTGGTCAGAGTTATAGGAAAAGGGCCGTCAAATCCTGGGGGAAGGGTATAGGAAACAATAGGATGACGAATAAAAGCCCCGAAAACGATACCGAGAATTGTTTAAAATGGCTTCCATTCGCTGTCCTTTGCTTTTTGATATTTTTTTTCATTAAGATCTAGATACTTTCAAATTTCTGACTCAATTGTTTGGCAAAAAAATCTTATGACCATAAATGCAATGTCTTAATGAACCAAGAAACAATTTGAAAAAAACTTACTTGATGTACGAAGACATCAGGTCCGCCGTCGACAGGAGTGATGAAACCCCAGCCTTTGGCGACGTTAAACCACTTGCATTTACCTCGTCTTCTGCCCCCATCGATACCATTGTCCCCTATTTGTGTAAATAATTATATTTAGAGACAATAAAACAGTTTTTAATTTAATTGAATTTCGTTTAAATCTTTAATTTTGAAGCCAAATATTACATAAACCTATAATTTGGGTAAAACTCAATTCAATTTTTTCAACTTTTTAAACTGAATTGTCGAGGAAATGGCGGTTTTGATAACAAATCAATAAATTGAGAATGGTCATATATTAATAGACTAATATACCTGGCTTATTGTCGAAAACAAATCCATTTACAATAGTTTCGATAATTATTTTGAAGCTTCAATTTTTGACCAGGAGCTCAATTGAGAAATAAATATACATTGTTTTGTAAGTATTGATTTGCCTTACTCCAATATCTTGTGTCTGCATATAATACTCCCACGCAATATGAATATCAATATTAATACTGAATGGAAAATATTATGAATTATTGCAGACAGGATTGGACTCGTGTCAGACTGGCATATGGACTGTTGGCCAGACCTCACTCTCGATTGCACTAAAAAGTTGGGAACTAAACACAAACTCTTAGGATAAGTGAAAACCCAATCATAAGTGAAAGCGATGCAAAATCGCCCAAAAATAATAAAATTTGAAAACTCAGAGCTCATACACACATATAACAGACACAACAGAGTGCCAGTCATGGGGTCAGCTTTGGACAGCTGAGGTGTAAGTGGGGGGAGTGGGGGTCAGTCATTACTCTGCTGGTCATGGATTGCATATACCCATAGACAGCATTCATACCCCCTTTTCCTTTCCCGGAGCGACCAGTGCTATAGTGAATAACAGCTGCTTTTCATACCATATCTACACCAGACTTGGAGTGCAATCACAGAACACAACAAAACAAAAAATTTTGTCTCCCTTTCGAACAGTAAACGAAAAATTCTGAATAAAATACTAAACAATATTCAGACAAATAAGTGGAGTACAGGACATAAGCGCTGAAAAGCCTCAATTCTGGAGTTGTTCCCTAAGCCCACGCGACTGACCCTATTGTCCAACTTTTTTAACAATGGGTTTGACCCATAAATACTCTATGCTATGGCCTTCACTTCTGTATATCGAATTCATTTTATATTTTTCAAAACTTCACTTTCTTTGGTATTGAGTATATAATTTCGGATATGAGACCCCCCTCTGTATTACTTGTAATTGATTGAAATACTTTGCTTGTTACAAATTCTTACCTTTCGATTTTAATTTGTTCTAGTTGAAATAGACGAATCAAAAATATGAATCAAATATATGATTTACACAAAACAGATAAAGTAATGGAAAGTTTATCGTTAACTCAAAATTGTGATAAAATAATATATAATCATAACTTGTTTTTTTGCATTTCAAAAGTGTATGCTCTAAAAAGCTGAGTCCGAGGGACTCCCCCACAAGTCCCTACAGGACTGTCGTCCCCCTATTGTACGGTCGGCTATAAGCAGGGCTTTGGATGTCCGCGATTTGCATAACGCCTACACCGAAATCCATCAAAAGTTTATGTGAGCCAAACAACTGTCACATGCATTGCCATTATGTCTGTAATTCATGTAAACAGAGCTAACGTTTCACTTCTATTGTAATGTTAATAGAATTCAAATTTTACTCAAAAAACTTTCGCATTTTTCCTTCAACTGTAAGAAACTATAGTCAGACTTCACATGTAGTCAACAAAAATGAGAAACAGATAATTGTTTGACAATATATTCAAATAATTGTAATTTCAAGAAATTTTTGTCATTTAAATTGAAATTTGATGACTACACACATATTCACAGACAACCTATAATCAAATCTCTCTCTCTCTCTCTCTCTCTCTCTCTCTCTCTCCTCATTGAATGAAAAAAGCACAGAATATGTGCACTAATAACAGGAAAAGTGAGAAAACATAATACTTATGACAACTTATAATAATAACAACAAAACTCTAAAATTACGAGAATTTGTCGTTTTGTTGATCGGATGCAAACCTGCATTAGTTAAAGCCCCTTGGTTATTACAACAGGAGGTGCGTTGTTGCCGGCACTCTTGTTGGTGCGACTGCTGATGACCGGCTTGTCGTTGTCTGACGGACACCATTCCAGTGACACAAAAGTGATTCAAATGAGGCGAAGAGTCGATGAAATAATAGATAATAAATTTTGACAAAATAGGTTTAGAGTTGAAAACCTCGAAATAGAATTAATTTGAATCTTAAAACTTTGGTTCAATAGTGAAGAACAAGAATCAAAATCAAGAGATCAGAACTTAATTTTGAGCACAAGTCGAATGAAAAAGTCTTTCAATGAAATGCTTTTTATAGATTTTATATCAAAGAAAATAGAGGAGAGACTAAAGTCTGTGTATTCTTCACTCTAACTCTCATTTTATTTCTGCTGAAACTATACTTCAATTTTCCTTTAGGTTTAACACAACAACGAGTAAAATAAGTTGAAAATCGATTTTTATTTCTGCAAAATAGAAATATATTCGACTCAGACATAGCGGTAGTGCACTGCACTGTAAAGTTAGCATTAGTTGCAAAAGAGGGGGTGGGGGTGGAAATGCACCGAAAAATATTATGTGCGCACATGTGTTGTGCGGTGTTGTGCGGCCTCACTATCTCGTCAGTCAGTTTCTCTGCCCCTTCAGTCCCCTTCAGTTTTAGAGTCCATCTATTGAGTCACTACTCGTCTCTCTTTTGCCAATAACTGAACGCATCGATAAGAGAACCGACTGTAGAGACAACTATTGTACGAATTGGTCGATCAAACACTCAAATCACTCCAACAATCATTCAATTTGAAAATTATTTGACATTTTCCAAAATTGATTTCCAAACACAAATTTTAATAAACAATCTAGTAAAATTTCAAACTAGTAACTAAAATGTGTGATAACTAAAACAGTTTAAAAATTATAATTTATATCGATTCACATTTTAATTATATTTGATTAATAATAAAAATTGAGCTTGACATATTAAACAACTCAACTAAGTTGACCAAGTCGATCATAAAGATGAGATATAAAAATGAGATATAAAGATGTTGGATTAAAATATTCAATCAGGCTTGAAAAGACCTGGATACATAAAATTATCATAAAATCCTGAAAATATTGTTGAACTCTATATTACAAACTGTAAGGAAATTCAGATTTGAAGAAAAGTTAAACTGAAAGTCATATGAAGTGGGAATCGGTTGGAACTGGTTGTGTGACTCCACCGCGTGGTCACAACTGGACACTCGATATTTGATTTTTATTATCAATTGAAAGAATCGATTTTTTGAAAAATTATATCGAATCTGAATATTCATCAAAATATCAATACATCAATACTAATGAAAAACGAAAGGATTTTTCAAAAAATGATTCAAAGAATTATTATGATTAGAATACATGAGATAATGGATTAATTGCTCATTAAATATGTCATTTAGTTTGAGTTGACTCTAATTGAATGTGAAATTAGAATAATAACTCAAATTTAATGGTTGAGTCAATTATCTAAAAATACGTTTAGACCATAATCTCATTAATTACTTATTAGTTTTGATCAAAATAGTAATAATGATATCAACCAAAACAAAAACTACTCCAATAAAGCATCGATTGATTGCAGGAATAGATAACATTTATCATTAGAATAACAATTATGGCTGAAAAGAATGGCTGTCCTTAACAAAGATGGTTGCAATTGGAGTGAAGGGTAGTTTTGTTATAATGTATTGAAAATCTATGAAAAATATATTGAATTTTGATATTTTCAAACGGAGCCGACTCACTCCTGTGCTGAGCACTGTTTTCAAAAATTCCTTAAAAGCCTTTACAGTGAAAAGCCTGAGAGGAAGTGCTATTGTTTGAGTTGAAATAAAATGACAACCAATCAAATTATTTCCTTCGACTCCGGCTCTAGTTTTTTGGCCAAAAAGGCAAACATTTTTAACAAAAGTATAAATCGCTTTTATATTTTACTCTAAGTTAGTCTGCGCTCTGGTTGGCTCACCACAAGTCGCAACTATTTTTATTTTTGACAATTTATTTTATAACCCATAAGTGGGAGGAGATGGAGAACAGAGATCACACCTAAACGCACGAATCTTTTCAATTTATATTTGATTTTAAAGAATACGACTCAGGATTTGACTCACCCTTTGATGGTTTGACTGCCAATCATAACAACCGACAATATATTTAAACAATTTTTTATAAAATTCAAACATATTTATGATAAAAGTTTTGATTAAATAATAAATAACTTTAATTTTTTCTTATTTCGATTAATTAAAGATAATATTCTCTCTCCTTATGTATTAATATATGGTTCAAAGGTTTCAATGATTTTGATCTAATTTTTCGATTATATGTTCGAGTGTTAGATGTGTTGGATGTTTAGGTTTATAGACTGTTGTCGACACTAAACACTAAAATAAAAGGCTAGAAATGAGAGGAGAAATTGGAAGTGAATATACGAGTAGTAGTAGTATTAGTCTCTAATACCAGTGCAAAAAACACTAACGGATAGCCTGTATTTGCCCGAAAAACACACACAATATTAATGTTCTCTTTAGTCGCGATTCCGATCGATTAGAAAAGGAGGAGCGGAATGAATAGCATATATAAAAAGCCAATTCATTTCATCTTAAATAATATCAAAGCTATTCAATTGAATCATTAATTAATTATTATTGAAATTCAAATTTAAATCTTATAAATAAATCAATTGAGGAAACATTTGTTAAGAATATTCCTTATTCAGAAAATATTGAACTCAAATCAAAATTATGGAAAACAAATTGACTAACTCTGGATTCATTGCTAAACATTGTGAATATTATTGAATATTATTGGTCTGAAAATAACGACAAATATTATCCCAAAAATATTGAGTGAGAAAAATAATTTTTGCCCCAAATTTGCACTTTTATTATAGAATTTTATTTTATTTTATGAATTATTGTTATTTTTCGCACTCTATTATTCATTCGCTCTATTATATGATTGCCTCGCATAAGGAAAGCCTTATGTATTGGTATAGAGATCACTGCTTTTGAATTATTGCTTCAAAATCCTACACTTCGGTCAACTTATTCACGCCTTTTATTGTCTGAAAAATATAATAAATAATAAAAATTTCCGATTTATTATTATTATTATTTTCTAA